>JXSR01S032568.1:0-11713 GCA_000969725.1 Ophiothrix spiculata | reverse complement strand
GGACATAATTTAGTGGCATTGTCAAAGCAAAAGCCTCATTGTAACCTTACCTATTATAGTAGCTACAGCTCTCTCTGAACCAGGGACATAATTTAATGGCATTGTCAATGCAAAAGCCTCATTGTAATCTTACCTATTATAGTAGCTACAGCTCTCTCTGAACCAGGGACATAATTTAGTGGCATTGTCAATGCAAACGCCTCATTGTAATCCTCAGCATCCTCTGTCAATAAAGCAGAAACACAAATTTACAGCCTTTGCATCGGGGCACTTTTATATGAGCTTGGAAGAGACCATGAGTTCATCATGGATCTAATGGCATGTGTCCATCACGGACCAACCAAGGTAAACAAATAAATAACAATGTTTTATAAGACCGTATTTATACTTTTTTGTGACTGACCATATATATTGTGCCATATATTTTCAGCAAACATTCGCTAATTATTAAATATCTTTTCTAATTTACATTACCATGCATGTTTTGAGGAGGAGAAATATATTTTTATATGATTAATAGGGATCATATAAATAATCCCAAACTATATGGAGTAGTTATCGATTTCCCATCACCTGCTTTATTATTAGAAAATACATTGGAAGCTATTGGTAATGTTTAAAAAACGGATACTTGTCCCATACAGTATAGTATGCAGAAGTTAGAGGCAAATGTCAACCCTTTTCACAACGCCGACAACACAGACATCCACTACTATGCCATAATCCCCCTTCTACTTTTCATGCCAGGGGGATAAAACTGATAGGGTTATTAATGCCATCACTAGTTATTCTACCTTCTTTTCTCCATATTCTAAATTCTCCAATGGACCCCATGCCTGTAGAGTAACCGATGTATTCAATGGGCAATAGAGGCTCCTCCTCATCAATCCAGGTCAAGATAACAGAATCGTTGGTTGGAACTTCACCATGACCAACCTATACAGCAGAAACCAAAAACAATGCATAAAAACAAGGTCACAAAGTTATAGAAGACAATTAGAACATATTGATATTTTGATATAGGACTTCTGTATGACATCATGTTGCTTCGCGTGGTCAAAAAAAAACATGCCAAATGTCAGGTTCATCAAAATATTTACAGAAGGCACATCAAAATCACATTCTATTTTAGATGATTGTTTAAATGCAAAAACAATATTTATTGATGCAGTAATTTTTGATCTCTTTGGGTTTATGCAAGAGTAGAATCAAGGATTTGTTTTAGAATTCTAGGGGACCTATAGGTCAAATAATAATTTATTGGACAATGTAAACAAAAATCCATATTGCAGGGCCCATACTTGTAAATGTAACCCCACTATGTATTTTTGTTTATTGCCATATCTGATGGGTGATTTTAACATTAACATTCTATACTATTGTTTTCCATCCCTTCCAACC
The DNA here is from genome assembly GCA_000969725.1 of Ophiothrix spiculata. Taxonomy (NCBI): domain Eukaryota; kingdom Metazoa; phylum Echinodermata; class Ophiuroidea; order Amphilepidida; family Ophiotrichidae; genus Ophiothrix; species Ophiothrix spiculata. The sequence continues at coordinate 10,312 of JXSR01S032568.1, read as the reverse complement.
CTAACCATAATTAATAACAAAAATCAATAGAATAGGGCCCATTGTTTGTTAATGCAACTTCTACCATGGATTTTTGTTTAAATTGTCCAATAATTTTTTGTTTTACCACATCATTATTTTGTATTGCAATAATAAAAATTCTTGACAACAGTCTTTTGCATGTCTCTTATATATCCTAATTGAAAGTCACAAATGGATATTGATTAGGAATAGAGACGAGGGAGCTTATACCTTGATTTCACCATCATCCCATGTAATCCAGAATGCCCTGAATTCATGCCAGCTGATAATATCTGGTGTTGTTTCTACTGCGACCTGATCACCTGAAAAGTAGAAAATGTTAACTAAGAAATAAAGCTCCTTACAATAATTTATTAAATCCTATGGATTTCTTTCTTAAAGGTAGGTATTCCGATCTGGTGAAAAAATCAACATACTCTTTTTTCATATTTGAGTGAAGGGTCATCACCTATATAATGCAATCATAAAGTTTCATTCGTATACGTTGAGTCAAATTAATGCTATAGGCAAAAATGTGTCCCGAGTAACATCCATAGAGACCTATAGGATTTTTATTTTAACAAAATATTTCATTACTTCGGCACTTTTTTACCATATCTCTACAACAAAACATAATATAGGCGTGAAAAATTACAGAGGTTATGAGAAAAATACGCACTTTCATGTGGTATCAAAATCTCCAATTTGATTTTGTGAGTGAAAGTGATCGGAACACACACCTTTAACTACGTAAGAACTTGACTAGCAGTCAAGTTAGCTCAAACAATAAGGGGCTGGCTTTCGATGCAGAAGGTCACAAGTTTGAACCTTGGTGGTTGCAAAGTTGAGTGCATGTGCTTCAAATTCCCTTGGACAAGGAACTAACTGCTAATTGCCTCATGGAAACCAGAACCAAAATCAATCATGGAAAGTTTATATGTGGGCTGATCAAGGCTCAGTGCCCCTAGAAGTTGCTGCAGAACCCCAAATGATGCTTGGTGAGGAATGGAACTTTCCTAAGCTGTAGTGTTTATAGGAACACCTGAACAATGTGCTGAGGCCATGTGGAATTACAAACCAGGGATGCATAGTGCACTATAAATCTCCTATACTTATTATTTTACATAGTGTGTAGCAAGGGAGGGGCTTGGGAAAATGTGCCTAACAGATATTGATAATATATTTTGGAAACAAGAGCAGTCAGCGGTATACTCAAATGCTGAAACCATGAACTTCTAGAGGGCCTTACAGGGTTGTATGACAACTTCCTGCTTGGACATAATTTGTCCATTACTATATGCTCAGCTTGTTCACTTGCTGCAATTTAAGGGTCCATATGTCTTTCGCACACTCTGGCAACAAAAGGGTGCCTAGACTGAGAATAGCAACTATCGAGCTAGTCAAGTGCCGTTTTTTGTATACGCACAATTTTGCAGAAAAATGTAAGATGTGAATTGATTTATAGTGAAGTAATTTTTATGTATGACCTGAATGCAGTGTTGGGTCTGTTTGGTGAATAACTTAGGCTTAGTGTCCAAAGACATTCACTCAACTGAGTGACATTCGCTCTGACTTATTCGCTAAAAACAGAGAGTAAATGTCGCTCTCATTGTTTCAATCGATGAAAGTGAATATCACTCGCACATATTGTAGTGCTATGATTATTGTATAAACAAACCCAAGAATCTTCGGAGCGATCTTCTCTCCAATTCAATCTGAAGTGTAGCAAATGTTGTGAAATTTGTTAAGCGAAATTCGCTTACCGTCGGGGCAAAGTTTTCTGGGTAGGGTGAGCAAATGTCACTCGGGTGAGCGAATGTCTTTGGACCCCAGGCCTTACCCATTCTCGACCAAGTAATCCATGACACTGAGTTATCCCAGCACTATTTAATGGCTCCACTATCGTAAATCGTTGGACGTTGTTGCAGATTTGCTGGGTTTTTAAACGAAGAATGTGGAATAGGCCTTAATACAATGTTTATATAAATTAATACAGGACTCCGTTTTGTTTTTATTTATGCTAATTATTTAATTAGACAATATTCTTGATTGTGTAGAAAAAATCAGCACCACAGGACATCCTATAATGAAATTATCAATTGAACACATCGGTATGTCTCTAGAAATACTTGATCAAACCGAGCTATTTTATGACAGGCCGTCAAAGTAAATACACAATAGCGTCTAATTTATCGCGAAAATGAGCCGGGCAACATATTGTTTACCTGACGATTTCTGAAAGGTGTTTCCAAGAGCTACAAAATAAAGCTTATTCCAGAATGATCGAATCTTTAATAACGGAAATACAAGTCGTTTTCATGATACCTAGCTAAGCCAATCGTGGCATCAGTTCTTACCCATCCTTGATCTAGCAATCCATGACACTGAGTTATCCCAGCCACCCAGCACTATCTCATATAACTCATGTGCATCATGATTCCTAGCTAAGCCAATCGTGGCATCATTTTTAGCTTTAACTAGAAATGTTAGGTATTCCATTGCTGAGGGTTTCTTTACAAATTGATATTCATATCTGTTTGGAGTTGAAATGTGTATTCGCTCTGAAAAGAGAAATTATAGAAAACACATAAAAAGAAAATAAACTATAATATAAGATTAAGAATATATAAGATCTGTAACGAAAACGTACCAATCAATGTACCAAATATTACGAAAGTGCACCCAAAGCCTTTGAGCACACCTGTACACCATTTGTTAGCAATACCCCCCCATATTATTCAACCAATTACATTCCCAAGTAAGAAATTACAGACCAATCCCTGAAGATCGTTGGCAAGGCGACTAAAAAAACTCTTGTTTACAGGCGAGCGGACCTTTTTTTCTAAATACTTTTTTTGCCCAAAATAATCCCAAAATCTGAAAAATGGGAGAAAAAATGAAAAAATGTTTACAAAAAAAATTTCTAATTAAAAAAAACCCAGCTGATTTTACAAGATTTTGTCAAAACTAATAAAAAGAAAAATTCTTCCAAGATGCAAATTTAGGGTTGGTCGGTCCCGTAAAACAGGGGTTTTTTTTCATCGTGTAATATACATTTGTATTTTTAGATCTCACATTGCATGAAATGTGTGGTCTAAAGATCTCATCTCTATCAGCAATAAATGAAAAGTCCTGCCATCAATGCATGCAATTTGACCAAGTGATCTAATTTATTTCCCACCTCAATGATTACATATATTGTATTTGTACTTACCATTGGGACAAAAGAACACACTGTAGGCATAACCTCTGGGAATTCCTTCTGCCTGTAAATATATGGATAAATGGCATAAAGAAAGATGGAACATAGAGAATCAAATTTTACCTCACTTCCTTCACCCCTCTCACCTCCTTCCTTTCTCAATCCCTCCCACTTTACTTGCTGGTCCATTATATCTATAGACCATATCAATAATTGACATAATCCCGCCGTTGATGGGGTAAATCCACAGAACCGGAAGGGGAATCGGAACTCAGAACGAGGCCAAGTATGATAAACACACTACTTGCTCTCGCTCTGAGTTCCGTTCCCCGTCCAGTTCTGTGGATTTACCCCATCAACGGCGGGATTATGTCAATAATCGATATTGACTATAATTTGATCAACACTAAATAAATGGGAATTAGGAGGCTCCTCTTCATCCGCAAGTAAGCAGATTCCACATACACGCGCGCCGTAGATACTGATGCGCGAGGCATACATACAACACGCGCTCCTGCAGTTGTGCTGTGTTCAGCTACCCATATGCTCAGTCTGTATCAATTTGGTGTTGATCAAGTATATTGATGGAATATTGTACCTATGCCCACAAACTGATACTACACATGTTCAGATTGCTTTTACAGTTGATGCTTATAGGCAGGAGTGGACATTCGGGTGTCTTGTTTACACAGGGTTAGTACACTTTTTCACTTACAAAATTCAAGGACTTTCAAAGACTTTTCAAAGAAGAATTCAAGGACTTTCAAGGACTTTTCCCCTTATCAGTGGCAGCCGGTGGAATATGTGTCAACAAATAAAGTAAATTTGTTTTAGCTCATTTTTGGATAAAAATAATTGCATGGTAGACTCTTTTGACATATTAATTTTTAATATTTCTGACATTCAAAAATTCCAGGACTTTCAAGGACTCTTTTGATAAATTCTGTTTTTTCAAGGACTTTCAAGGCCTGGAAATTGCAAAATAAAATTCAAGGACTTTTAAGGACTTTCAAGGATCCGCACTAACCCTGTTACATTCGGACCTTTGCCCGCAATAACGCGGTGAAAACAATTGACGACTTTACATGAATGCATATGCTATGAAGAAAATACTGCCTCTTGGAATTTTTGATTGATTTTAGCAAATTTCCAAAATATTTCGATGCCAAAATTACGTGAGATATTCAAACCACAATTAACAAAATGACAAACAGCTCATCATTTCACAGATTTTCGTCTGGCTAAAAAAGAAAGAAAATGAAGGGATGCCTGGCTGAAGTATTCATGTTTTCACTGTGCACGAAGTCCAATGCGATTATTTTAAGATCATTGTGCTGCGTATGACGTAGGTTCACTTCCAGCTATACACACATTTTTCAAGCTTACCTCAACCAAGATATTTTGTGTGATTTTATCCACGGCAACCACTCGTTCTTCGCTCACTGGCCCGTCACAGCAATCAGGGGAATAGTAGGCTTCTGCACCAGCTGAAACACAAAATAGGGTCAAGTACAGTGTAAATGGAAGCTTGCAAATTGCAACATCATGAAATTTTGAACTTATCAAAAGACAATTAGTTAATAATACCTTGGAGTTTGCAGATGACAAGGTAGTTTTAATTTCTTTTAGCAAGAACCGAGTCCATCTCAGATCATGATATGTGACGAACTTGATCCGAGTACAACCTCATTGGGGTGTCAAAGGGGTAGCAAACCCCAAGGAGTGGAGGTTTCTTGTGACGAACTTGATCTCAGTAAAGCCTCAACTTATGGTGATTTGTGTGTTTTCATCACAGACCCAATACACCCAATTTGCAAAATTTGATGTATTTTGGAAAATTTTGCCCCAAGCACCCAATTTGCCCTAAATTGGTGTTTACTTTGAGTCTACTTTGAACATCCCTGTTCAAATATTTTTTAAGAACCCTCCCCCTATCCCAGGTAGTATACACAAGTTTGAACTAAGCTGGTGCTTTTAAAACAGCAACAGTGGCAGCACAAACCTAGGGCAGTCTTATGACTTTGTTCTAAGATCAAAGGTCAAAAATATAGTACACGCTAACTGAGAAGCTTCTAAAAGGACAGCAAAATGGCCATAAACTTGAGTTTATTAGTTCTGACTATTGTTCCTGCTAAGGTCAAATAACACGCTATTTGCGCAGAAGCCAGGAAAATTGGCGCAACAGGTTTCTAAAAATGTGTAAAAACGATTCTTTTCCTGGCTTCATTTGACCAACTTTCAGCCTCGGAGCTCATGATTTTGGCATAAGCACCTCTTCAACTTTGTCAAAATCGCTCCAATTGGCACAATTTCAAAAACCTTTGCGGAACACTGGTTCTGACTATTTCCCAAAGACGAAGGTAGGCTTACCATGTATTCTCTTTTTGCACATTTCACTGAATACAAGAATATGAACCGTCATTGTCTCAGACTCGGCAGCCACGATACAACACAGCACCTTAAAATCAGAACCCAAATGGTTCCCTAAGAGAAAGCAATTTGGGCTTCCATCTTCTAATTCTTACCATGTATTCTCTTTTTACCCAGCTCACTGAATACAAGTACGACATGAACCGTCATGGTCTCTCCAGCCTGGACACACAGCTTCATGTTATGCCTCCGCCCTGTCTCATCAATGAATTGAATTCCTTCTTGAAGATGGATGACCAAGTTCAGCTGAAAATTATATGAGAAACAGGTGCAATCATTTCAACAATTGTCCAGCAACACTCTTGTTTTTTAAAGAATCAATATTATACTCCAAAAGTCTCTTTTAACCATCATCTTGCGGTGTTACCACTTGCGGAAGTGGGTTACCATTGTTAATAGTTTTGCACCAGACATGCAAACCTTTAGGATCCCAAAATCGTATTTTGCAACCTCAAAAAACATATTTTCATTTAAAAATCTATTATACAAACAAGTTCCTAAACATGCATAAAACATTCAAAACATTGCCAACGTAATTCCAAGTGTTTTGATCAAAATTTCCCCCATATCAGGTAACAGACCATTATTTCCTACATGTGAAGTGTAAATCATCCACAAATAAAATTCCGAAATTTTATCTAATGCCCCTTTAATCATACCTGAGCACAGAAGTCCATATAGTTGTAGACAGTAATAGGAACACGCAGCTGCTCTCCTCTGATCACAGAGTATGGCAACGTCATTTCAACAAAGAAATCTTTGAAGGTTTTCAGCATTGTTGGTTTGGACACTCCTAGACCATGGGTCTTTGATAAAGCCAGGAAGTCTATTGACCAGGTGGTGATAGTGTCTGGTGCATGGATGTGAATGCGTTGCTCCTTCATGGTATCACTGCAGTATATACAAACAATATGATATCCATCAGAAGGTTGTTATAAAAACAGCTATTTTGGAAATAAAGTATTATGCTGCTTTCATACTTATTGTTGCTTTGCAGCTTTGTAACTTTGTACCTCTGTTGTCTGTTTCGTTTCACACTTTTGTAGCTTCATGTTGCTCTGAAAGTTTTATTCATTTCAACTTGAAAAATCTTGCCGTGCGACAAAAATTTGCCCATATCGATTATCTGAGCAACATGAGCGACACAAAAACGACAAGTTTCTGCAAAAAATATACGTCACGCAGCAGCAATGCTACAAAACTACACGAGTATGAAAGCAGCATTACTCTACTCATAAATTCACATGACAACTGTACTAAAATGAGAAGTAAAGCTGGAGTTGAACCAGCTGTACCATGTGAAAATTACTTGAAAACTTGTTTCGGACCAAGTATACTTTTGGTCTCAAGGGTTAGGGTTAGGGGTAGGGTAAAAGTATGTTTAGGGTCAGGGTTAGGGTTGGGTCGTTGTAAGTGAGTTAGGCTCAGGTCACGGTTAGTGATCGAGTTAGGGTCGGGTCATGGGTCACGTTTGTGATGGGACCTAAAGTATACTTGTTTCCTATTTGAATTCTCGAATTGATTTCAGTGACGGACCCTTAGATCTATTACCTATGTACCCACATTATTATCTATGTGGACAAAATGTTCTCAACCATGTTGAGAGGTGGCGTTTGCATGCTTTGCAGAACAAGATGGTTTGTGAACCAATAGTTTTGCCTGCCTTATCGACTGCCTACTGTATTATTTACCTCAGTAAAAATGTTTGATGATATTTGAATTTGACCTTAAAATGACATTGACCTTCACCTGAACCAACCAGGACACACCCTTAGTCAAGGGCTATATTTAAAGCGCAAGTCAAATTCATGTGATATCAAGGGTATGGAGTTATCATAATAACCTTGAAATAGACAAATTTTTGATCATTCAAGGACATTTATCCTAAAATAACCTTTTGACCTTCCTCACAAGGACAAACCCAAGGGCAAGGGTTATATATTAATGGTGCAAGTATGGCCCATATGGGATCAATGGTTACAGAGTTATTGCAGTGACCTTAAAATGACCTTGAATGGCATTAGGTAAACTTTTGGAACATATTTGGTATTTGGCCTTTAAAATAACAATTTGACCTTAATTGACCTTGACCAACGAATTACTGTAGTGACCTTGAAATGGCCTTGGGTGACCTAGGGTCAACTTTCTAAACTTTTTGGTATTTAACCTTGAAAATAACATTTTGAACTTTAAAGAACTTGACCACATCTCCCAAAACTTTCACAGCAGAAGTTTATCCCAAGAATATTCATGTCATATTAAGTTTCATTAATATAGCTCTCATACTTCAGGAGATATGCTGCAGACAATATTATGAATAAATTATGCAAATTAGGTACTTAATAAGCATATTTTGCACTTAAATTGCTCGCGGTGCCAGCTCAGTCCCAGTACTATCCACTCATCAAATATTCATCATCAAAGATTTGCTCCGGACAAGAATTGTGGACGTCGGACATCAGATGGCGGACGGTTTTAAGGAATGGCATATCTCTTCCTGAAAAATGTTTGGGTGAGACAAAAATTGGTAGTTAGCTTGCCCAAAGTCAGTGTGTGTATTTTCTTGCATATGGCATGTCTCTTCCTGAAAAATTTCAAGGCCAGACAAAAATTGGCAGTTAGCTTGCCCAAAGTCAGTGTGTGTATTTTCTTGCATATCAGCTTTATCTCCTGCATACATACCTGAGATTAAAACACTTCCACATCCATGTATCTGGGAAGTAGGCCCTCGTGTGCTGATCTACTCGATAATCCATTGGATTGGAACCAGGGTTCCCAAGAACTCGCTCCATCCAATGACCCCCTGAAAGTAACCATAGCATATATACAATTAATTTGAATGAATTAGAATATTTATAAATACACTGTGCAAGTTTAAAAGTATATATCGCATCTATTGCTGACTTAAAAGTTGTATGAAAGTGCAGCAAAGAACAAATATCTTTTGTGTCATTGTAATAGAACTGAATTTAGTAACTGTATACAAAAAATTTATTATTGCAATCAACTGTAACCTCGTCATACCATTATTATTTGTTGGTTTTTGTTTCTGTTTACATTTTCTGTGTTTATTATATTAATCAAATATAGTTTTTGGGTTTTTATACCATATCAGCTTAATGTCATAATTACAAATAAATAAACAAATAAATAAAAAGATGTTAAGCACACTGCATCTTGAGGAACTACACAGAACAACCTATTATTTTATATATTGCAGTGATTTTTGAGGCCTAGCAAAAGGACACACCTTCAAATAATTTTTTCATCATTTATCTTTGAAAGTGATTTTCAAACACACAAAAGAAAAACAAAGGCCATTATTTAGTGATGTGGCACCTTAATCATTATAACAGAAACATAGACATGGAAGTATATATCTCTAGACCGCCGGCAGAAGCAATCTGAGCGTCCTCTCAGTAAAGGACGGGGTCATGAACCAATGCCCTTTGATCTGCGTGTGCGTTGCTTAACATCGCACAACAGCAACTGACGCAGTGCGTGTCACGCGCGTGGCCCGTGTAGTGGTAAAATGACGCGCGCGTGGTGGCGTGACGATTTTAAATTTGTTGTTATTGCGAGGATACTCGAGTCTAGGCGAGGCTGGTAAGATGACGCCTGTTTTGTCTTGAATACGTAAAAAGGTAAGAATTCAGTTTATTTAAGTTGTGTCATATTTTTCTTGGCTGTTCAGTTGTTCATTTTGACTTATTGATGTGTAAATGCCAGCAAAGGAACCATCGCCAAACGATTTTTCATGGGGTTTCAATGGGGTTCTCGGTATCTTTTCTTGCTTCGAAGGTTTAGGCTGGAGGGCTTGAACAGAAATTTAAAAAAAAATATTTTAAAAGCACTCACCACTAATTGATAAATCTTGCACAGGGAAAACAAGATGAACTTTATCAGTCATTACTTTCAAGCCAGCTTCCTGAGAAGAAAACAACCAATAACTTTGGCTATAAATAGCATTCACTGTAACAAAACCATGTAGCATGGGCTTGTTTTAGCAGGTATTTCATTTTGGGTGCAAGTTAGGAGCAAAACAAGAAACAAATTAAGTGATGACCCAACTGTCTTTCAGCATGACTTTAAGCCCGCTCAACACCATCTGCGTAAGCTGGTTATTTTTGCGTAAGTTGGTTATCTTAAATGCAAAACATGGCGCAGTCAGCATTGAAAGCAGTTACAACACATATCGTAAATCATCATCGGAAGTTTTAAGTACCTTTAGCCAACCAGATGACAAAAATCTATATATTTGGTATATAAAACAAATATTGACTGCTTTTTGTTTGGGGTATGGTTATTTAAATTTAAAAAAAAATTAAATATTAAATAGAATTATTTACCTTCGGTGATCTCAATACCATGAGAATGCCCGAAGCAAGTATATTTTGAGATCACCTTGGGGATATAATTTTAACCATGCCCCTCAAAAGTAGTCAATATTTGAAGAGTTTGTTTTCCAAAAGGACCTAAATCAACTTTTGGTCAAATTGAGTTATTGGTGCCATAGTGTAGTACTATAGTTGTAGTTTAATGGCACCAAGCCATTTTTCCCAAAAGTTGCTTTCACAGAGTTTACCAGTATAGTTGGGTCATCTGGAGGACTCCCGTGACCGTGGAGAGCGAAGGTTGGTTTCTCAATGGATTTGTCATCTTTGAAGGTTAATTAACGAA
>JXSR01S032566.1:693-11929 GCA_000969725.1 Ophiothrix spiculata | reverse complement strand
TTGCATAAAAACGCAAACGAATATGACCTAAGGGAGGGATATGGGTAGTTGTAAGTTCATCCTTTGCAGTTTTAGCGGGGAAAAAATCGTAAGTGCCAACTTCGGGGGGTGGTTGCCACCTTGGAATATTTTAAGGAGGCCATTCACCTTGGACTTTGTAATGCACCCTTTTTAAATAATTGAACATAGCATCACTATTATACATCAGATTCAATTCAAACTTGACACATGCATAAAATTAACTTTTATTTTTTGAAAATTTAAGTATCAAATATCAATGTTGAAGGTCATGGTTGAAGGTCAAAGGTCAATCGCAGCATTAAATTTTACTCAAATTTCAAAGTTTATGCAAATCTATACCCTTTGTCCAAATCACTTGAAAAGTGGCACATAGGGTTATAGCGATAAATTTAACAATCCTGTGATAGCTTTTGTTGATATCTTGTTGTATACTGGTTTTATGACCAAAATTCAAAATTTTGGCCCAAAAAAGGTATCGAAATCTAGACTCTTGGTCATAAAACTAGTACACAACAAGATATCAAAAAAAGCTATCATAGGATTGTTGAACCCATTATTATACACCCGTGTGTAAATTTTCTAGTGATTTGAAGACAGGGTATAGATTTGCATAAACTTTGAAATTTGAGTAAAATTTAATGCCGCTATTGACCTTTGACCTTCAACCATGACCTTCAACATTGATATTGAAGCGAATGACCTTTGACCTTCAACCATGACCTTTGACTTTGATATTTGATGCTGAAATTTTCGAAGCTAAAAAGCAAATTTTATTCATAATGTATATACCAAGTTTGAATTGAATATGACATATAAGAGTGATGTTCAATTATTTAGGACAGGTGCATATTGCAGAAGTTCAAGGTGAATGGCCCCCTTAAGTCGCCATTTTGAAAAATATCTGCAAGGTATGGACTCAAAACTTGCAGAACATCGTAGAAACACCATTTCCCTTCTTTATAAGCAAAAACCCGGGTAAAATTCCAATATTTGGAACTTTCACAGAATTTTTTTGATTTTTTTGCCATTTTTGGCCAAAATCAAGATTTTCCGACTCGGAAGTACTTATGACGTCATAATTATGAAACGCCTCGGCCAATTTTAATAATTTTGGTATCAATAGAATGAGGATACCCTACCCTATACTATGGTACCAAACAACTTAACTTTTGGTGCTTAAATTTCAATTTCATAGGAACCACCCTCCTTGATAACATATGTTACAAAAATATGTTGGTAAGACAAGTGTTAAGGGGATTCAAGCATTCTCAAGTTTGGCACCTTCATGGGTTTGAACTTTACCATTTGAGCTAACTTATCCACTGATTATTAATAAGGATATGAGGAGGCAACATTTTCTGGGGTATATACATTTTCTTGTTAGATTAAGGGGTGGAATACAGAACTAAGCCAGTATCAAAATTTGGCTTATCCCCACTATACTTAATGTAAGAAAGATCAAATTATAGCAAAAATCTTCTAGTTCTAATGAATGATTTTAAGGGTCACATGCATTTTGAATCTATAATTGAGTCTATATGCATGAGTCTACTCTTGACTTTCTTCAGTGAATCACAAAGGAAATATCAAAGTTTGACTGAAATATAAGGCGATTTGGTCAGCAAATATCTTGTGCTTCATATTACTGAACATACCTTTGACGCTGATTTTCCCATCTTTGTCCGTATCAGCTGTTTCAAATGGATCTCCTTCCAGATTTTTGCCCTTAGCAATACTCTCCAGTAATTCCTTTGCTTCATCTTTGCTGAAACAAAACCAGCAAACACACACATATTTTTAGAACTGTGTTTTATGAAAAGTTCGTAACCTGAATGAAAGAAGGTTATTAGTGACATTTGACCGTCCATCCCAAACCAACCATATATGTAGCCTCTTGCCATTTTCACTTTTTCAAATATTTGCTAACATATGGAAGTGATATGTCCACCGAGCACGTCAGAAGTAGTGGTCTTTCAGTGACAAATTGGGGGGAACAAATGGGGTCTTTTTGTGACAAAGTGAAAAAATAGGGGGTCTTTGGGCAAAATTCACCAAAAAGTAGGGTCTTTCCAGATCAAAATGGCCAAAATTAGATAAATTTTGTGAAATTTTCAACGAACTTTGCAAAATTTTTGAAAAATGAGATCAAATTAAGAAAATGGTGGGTCTTTGAGTGACAAAGGTTGTTTTAGTGACAAGGAAGCTTAAATAATAGGGGGTCATTGAGCGACAGTTGGTAAAATAGGCCGGGGGGTTCTTAGTGGAAAGGTGGGTGTACGGAGGCACGGCCAAGAACGGTTGCATTTCTGACCTCCCTGGTTTACCAAAGGCCCCTCAAATAAAGTGGTTTACATAACGGTTGCATTTTTCAAAAATGACAATTTTTTGACAAATTTTTCCTTTGTTATTTTTCTTCCTATCGGTTGCCAAATTGAGCTTTTAAAGTACAATTTACATTGTAAAAATGCATTGAACAGTCTTAATTTTTAAAGTCAAAGTGGTTTACATATGGGTATCATTTTTTCGTTTCCTTTGGTTTACAAAACGGGTGGTAGTCGAAAACTCCACCGCGCGTCCGTACTCCACTGAAATCTGAGTACCCCCCCCACCGGAAAATAGGGGGTCTTTTGGTGAGGTCGAGACAAAAAAAAAAGCGGATTACTGTGGATAAAAGAGAAGAGAGAAAGACCAGCGCGTAGCACTACGCGCTAAATTCATTTTCACATAGAAATGCGCGCCGATTTCTGAGACAAATCTTTTTTTTTTGGCCTTATAAAAACTAGTGCTGGTCTATTGATTAAAGCTACTCTTAAATATGTCGCCAAGAAAAAAAAAGAAAAATTCACATAATTAGTCACTATTCCCATGCACTGAAATAAATTTTCATAATATTTGCACACAGGGTTATCAAAGTAAGGTTGCATATGTGACATAAAAAGATTGAATGTAAAGGTGATCATGGGTTACCTGGGGTCATAACAAGGGAAGAGATCAACGTCGGCTCAACAGCCTTTTCAATCTCTTATACAGAAACTCAAATATCGCTAATTTGTTCCATTGAAATACATTGCGTTTTTGTCAACATTGGCCAACTTCAGAAGCTCACTGTGGTTGTAATCGGAGTGCACTTAAGGTTTGTGACACATACCCAAAAGGAGATGAATGTTCCTAACATTATTTTATGACAGGTTTCCTCTGAAGATACCTATTTTTTGCTATCGGGGTATTGCTACCGTGCTAAGTGTAATAATACCGTAAATTAGCAAATTTATCAGTAGCTCTAAAAAAAAAAAAAAAGAATAGCAAAAAGAAGAATTGTATCATAGAGAGTGAAAAGTCAAAGAAAATGATTGGATATAACTGAAATAAAAAGAAAAGAAATGAAGAAAAAAAATGTAAGATAATGGGCCAAAGCAAGAATCGAACCCGGGATCCGTGCACGACAAGCGAGAATTCTACCACTACACTATTACGTCTGACTGGTTATACGGGGAAATCTAAAATACTTATAGAAATGTGTATTGAGCAAGGTACAAAATTGGAAACAAAATTGGGGAAATTCTGTTAATTTCTGTTATATTTAGATAAATGATATTATTTAACAAAATATATGGGCTATTTAGGAAGAGTTTGATGAAAAAAATTAAAGCAAAATGGGTTTGCCAATCGGACGCAGAGGCTCATGGGCCGACGTTGATCTCTTCTCTTGGTCATAACACCTCCATGGGAGTAGACATGTGAAATGAACAGATGGGGTAAAAGTATTTTTAGGGTCATTTAATGTCATATTTTGTTTTAAGTTTGATCACTCTCAAAAATTGATTAGACGATTAGGCCTACGGAAAAAAGAGAGGTTTCACTGACAGATACTGCACTGGTAAGTACTTATGATGCATGCAGCTATGTTGAACATTAGGCTTGCTCTTGGGTTATCTTCTTTGCAAGAAAATATATTTGTTTTTAAATATTTCCTATATTAATTACACTCTGTATATTTTCTGTACACCCTGTATAATAACCTTCAAATTATTATAGGATGATTCCTTACTTTTTTACTTTCGAGAATATATATCCCTGATTTTATTAGTCTTTGCAAATTTAAAAATCTCTCTATTTAAATTCCGGTAAATTGAATTTCTTGGAATTTGCATCTCATAAAGCAGGAAAATAGGCACATTTTTTCTGTAATTTTTAGATCTATAGCATACTATTTTGCAAATTTTGGACTTTTACCTAAGTATATGCAAGGTGGCAAGCACATTCCTACCCGGGATCTTTGAAAGTTAAACTTCCCCCACTTGTAGGGGTATGGTACCCTAAAATGTTTTCAACAGAATGACTGCAAGGGATGTCTAGGATATCACTAAAGCTGTAGTCACTATATGACAACCTTATGGCCAGCTACAAATTCGCCCATGGTGTACTGACAATGTTTGTCTCGCTTGAAAATTTGTCAGGAAGAGACACTGTGTTCCAAATTTGTATCTGTCGTCTAGTATTTGCCATCCACAATTGTCTATTCTCCGAATTTGTATGCCCTACATTGATGATATTTGTGTGTGGGTCCCAGGATTGGGCGTGGGCTGAACTGGATACACATACAATTTGAGTGCAAAATAGGCTAATTAAGTTTTTTTTGCATAATTTATGCATGATTTTGTCCACAACACATCTCCTGAACTGTAAAAAAAAGAGTAATGAAACTCCCATGACGTGAAGGGTCGATATCGTTGTATAAATTGAAATGTGAAATATTTTTGCTGTTTGCATGTGGTTGAGGTCATTCAAGTTAAAAATATCAATTTCAAAGTCTAGTACAAAAGAATGTTCAGAAACTTGATACCACATCATTAAAAGGGTCACTGCAATAAGTCATTATGCAAGATCATTCAAGGTTAAGATTATCAATTCCAGGTTAAATATCAAAAATGTTCCAAATGTTCACTCCAGACAATAAAGGTCATTTCAAAGTCACTACAATAACTCTTTAACCATTGATCCTGCATGCACCAAACTTTAAGCATACAAAATAAAATGATGCTGTATAGCATTTAGTAATGATGCTGTATAGCATTTATTAAAACAGGTTAGATGAATTGTTGTCAGGTTTTGTTTAAAGGTAGCCTCGACTCGAGGCTGACTTGGCCGGAGACGGTAAAATATTTTCTTTCTTCTTCTTTCTCTTTTCTATTATCCAAATTTCTTTTCGAATTTACTATATATAGTATCTACTTTTAAAATGACCAGCAGTTTTCATCCTACATTCAAGCCATAATTTTATACCACATTGTGTTTAAAATTACCCTGATACCATTCAAGATTAGCCACTATTAAAAATCCTGTTTTATATTATTTCCTGGCTCTTCGATATTTTATCTTATCCTCCCTATGATTTATCCACTTAGCAACTTGGGGACCCAGAAAGAGTTGGAATACTAGTATATAAGGGAATTTCAATATATGCAGTTATAATAGAGAAAGAAATGATATCAGGGTAGTTTTAAAACCCAATATTATTATGGCTTTGGAGGGGAGGTTTGTCATGTTTCCAGAGGTGTTTGGTCATGAATGTTAGAGATTTATTTAGCTGTACTTACTGGACTAGTGTTATTATAAATCTAGTGTTTTAAAGTGTTCCTTGCAAAGGTGTTTTTTTTTTAAATTAGGAAAGAAGGATAAAAAAGTAGGAAAAAATGAAAAAAGAAAAAAAAATGGCCATATTTTTATTACCTTTAAAGTAGAAAACGAAAAGAATGGATAAAAAAGGCCATATTTTTTTACCATCCCCAAACCTGTCAGCCTTGAATCAATGCTAGTTTAAAGGAGCAATTAATGATTTTGATGTGACAACAACCTCCCCTCTTTTCTAGCTAAATAGAAAGAAGATTACAACATAAAATGCATGCTGTAAATTTCACTCGATTCTGACCATTCGTTTTCAAGTTACAAGCTTTTCAGCATTTAAAAAATCCCCATAGGCTACTGTGTAGTGATTACTGTCAGGGCCCAACAGTAATTAGAAGATTGCACATTTTTCTCAAAAATGCAAGAACATTTGAAAGAATGGTTTGGGGTTTGTAACATACAAAGATTCTTTTTTAGCTAAAGAACCAAATTTTGATAGAGGTGACCTTGAGGATGAAAAGTGGACCATGAATTTCCCCTTTAATCATTGTTCAAAAACCCTTCTAATGGTCTGCAGTTTCGCAAAACAGCTGTCAATGTTTATAGCCAGCTATGTGAAGCATTGTGACATTAGCTTTAGGTGGCGTATGTCACATTTTTTACCTTAGTACATTGTTATCATCCCTGTCAACCAACTGGAACCACATCAGTTGCTTACTGAAAGAAATATCTTTGTCTGTTGTGTCTCTTTCCTGAAAAAGTCGTACATATCTTGCCATTGCAGTCATAAACTCTGCAAAACTGAGACCAGGTTCACCTGTCGAAACAAATAACATAATACACAAAATGTTAACACAAATGAGTCCACGAGAATAAAGGTGACATAATTAGGCATAAAAATGGTCTGTTTGGCGTAACCTGAGACGAGTATACCAAAGAGATAAGCAGCAACACATCAGTGTTTTGTTACGCAGTCATCCAGGTCTGTTTCCCTTTTATGATGGTAATTATCAAACCAGGCAGTGATACTACGGATCTGTGTGATAGACATGTATGGCTGCACTGTGAGCCACATACAGCAGCTATCAATTATCAGTTCTAATAGTTAACCCAAATTTGTGCTGTGTTGAGTGATTTTGTGCTTTAATTCATCATTAAACCACCACAACTCCATATTTGCAAGCTGTTCAGTTCAAAAATTCAAACATTTTACTAAGTCATAAATACATTAATTTTCTTAAGTTATTAGCCATTTTGTCAAAATTCTATCCCTTTTTACAGAAAAATTTTATCTTTGCCAAAAAAATAGTCCTTATTGTATTTCAATTCATTTTAAATCAGTAAAAAGATAATGTAAATTGAGATATTCAGTGCATGTTGTTCTTATTCAAGAATGCACTGAGTACACTTTAATGTAAATCTTTCACACCACAAAGGTACAAATATGGGCCAAAAATGGGTTTTCATACAGGCATTCTTTGATTCATAAATGACTATGATCTATGGTACTGAACTCCGTTCAGATGTTTTGAAGATTTACATGCACATGTTATCGCCAGCCATTTGACAAAGCGCGCCTCACTTAAGACCTCAAGGTTGATAACAAACTGAGGTTGAATATTAATTAATTCTTGTTGACTAGACAGGGAAATACCTAATTAGCATTATAATACCGAATAGGACATGGCTCGCTCTGGACGACTGCATAACAAAACACTGATGTGTTGCTGCTTAGCTCTTTGGTATAATTGTCTCAGGCATAACGTAGAACAAAAAAGCCTATTTTTTGTAATTCTCGGATCATGAAAAATATTACCGGATTACCAAACTTCACCAATTTGTTTTTGGATGAAAACATTCTGACAATGAACACATACTGCTTAGCCTGATAGAAAAAAAAATGAAAATTAATTGGTATCATTTGTCATTACAGTCAATGATGAGCTTGATCTATAGGCCCTGTAATAATGGCCTTGAACAAAATACATAAGCCCATTTTGAATCCGTTATCTGCGTAACAAGATGTTTCATTTAGGTATTCAAACACGCCACAGAGTTGTTCATCGCGAATCAACAACGATGCATCCATGCGTCTGTGAGGTTGGCTAAAGAGTGTGGTAAAAATACGCAGACGCACCGGATGCAGAGTTGTTGATTCGCGATGAACAACTCTGTGGCGTGTTTGAATACCTTACAACAACGAAAATCTTCCTGAAAATGTAGGCCTATATATTACATTCTAAATGTTTTCGATTTAACAGATAGGCTTACTCATCTTCATAAAATTATTTAGCATATCTGTGGGCATTGTGGGCATTCAGGAACACCGCCTCATTACATCATCACCAACCGATGAATTGTGGTCAGATGACAAGAAGTGGGTAGTCATTTACAGCTCAGCAACAAATCAGATGTACGGAGGGGTTGGTTTAGCAATGACTAAACATATCCACAGATGCCTGCAATGTGTTAAGTCAATCAACCAGCGAATTCTAACTGTCACCTTCCATGGAAATCCACAGGTCACTGTGACAGTGGTGTATGCACCAACTGAGTCAGCTAGCGATGCACACAAGGATGAATTTTATGAATCCTTCAAAGAACATCTTGAGACAGTGAAGAAACATGACATTCATCTACTTATCGGGGATTTTAACGCCAGGATTGGTAAGGATAGCCACCAATCTAACCCAGTAGTTATTGGTCCTCACTGTTATCACGAGGAAACAAACACCAATGGTGAAAGGCTAGTTTCTCTGTGCGAAGAGTTCCAAGTGCGACAAGCGCAAGCAAGATTCCCTCAACCAAGCAGCCGCCTCTAGACTTGGATGCACCCAAGTGGCACCAAGTCACAGCTCGACCACATCATCATAAATAATAAATGGGTGAATTCACTACGAAATTGCAGGGCCTACAACTCTGTTGAAATTGATTATGACCATCGAATACTCAGCGTTGTTCTTAAATCCAGCCTCAGAACATCTAAAGGTAAACCTTGTAGGAGACCCAAGTTTAACTGGAAGAAGCTTCAGGCACCATCTGCTAAACATCAGTTCCAGATTGAACTTTCCAACAGATTCAAGACCCTTCAAGGGACAGACTCTGTATCTATTACAGAAAGGTACAACTTGTTTGAAGAGGCCGTAGGCGCAGCCACTGGAGAAGTAGTTTGTAGACGCACACCTTGTGGTATGCCTAGCTGGGTATCTGAGGAGACTCTCCGTCTGAAAATTGAAAGAGACAATGCCAAAAATAGGTTCCTGATTGACAGAACACACCATTCTAGGGACGTTTGGCGAAAACTTGACACCAGTCTCAATGAGTCGTACAAAGCAGATCAACAGGCCAAACTTGACAAACAGATGGAAGATCTGAAAGTTGCTGAAGTGAAGGGAGAATACGATACAACATGGATAATCATCCATGAAATCTCCAGGAAAGATACAAAACCTAACCCTAAGGTCAAGAAAAGGGATGGGTTGACTCCATCTAGTGAGAAAGAACTTCTTGATGAGTGGAGATTTTATTTTAGTGCTCTCCTCAACAATGACAATGGACCATCAAAGTCTGAGTTACCTTCACCAGCCATCGAGGATCTTCCAATATGTCAAGACCCACCAACCCTTGACGAAACAAGAGAAGCAATTCAAGGAATGAGAAACAACCGAGCAGCTGGTGTGGACAATGTCATAACATCTGAAGCACTCCAGAGTGGTGGCGAAGTTAGTTGGAGGTCATCCACAAGTTTTGTGTTGAAGTCTTCACATCTCTTACACCCCCGGAGCAGTGGACAACAAACATCATTGTCCCCTTGCCAAAGAAAGGAGATCTCAGCTGTATGAACAACTACAGAGGAATCACCCTAATGTCCATAACAGCAAAGGTGTATAACAAAATTCTGTTGACTAGAATTCGAGACCATGTTGAACCTAAACTCAGAAGTAATCAGGCTGGATTTCGACCCGGTAGAAGCTGTGTGCAGCAAGTCCATATTCTGAGAAGAATCATGGAGGCTTTCTAGAGTCGAGTCAACAACTCCCACTAACCATCACTTTCATATAAGAAAGCCTTTGACTCCATCAACAGAGAGGTCATGTTCTCGGTTCTGCATCACTACGGCATCCCTGACAAATTGGTGAAGGCCATAGGCACTTCTGATTCAGGAGTGGTGACGCATCCACGGCAATCCAGAAGACGCCCTGCAAAAGTCTTAAATGACTTGGATTTTGCCGATGACATTGCCCTACTAGAATCGTCAATCCCAAGAGCACAGGCACAGTTGACTAGAACAGCAGCTGCAGCTGAAGACCTAGGTCTTGTCATCAGCGTGCCCAAAACAGAGTATATGACTGTTAACTGCAGCTCACACCCAACTCTCCAAGTTTATGGCAAGTAAATCAACCATGTCTCCGACTTTAAATATCTTGGTTGCAGGATGGCCTCCAGTTACAAAGATCTTACAAGACGGAAGTCACTTGCCTGGTCTGCGTTCTGGAAGTTGGAACACATATGGAGAAGGAAGCCAGGCCGACAGAGAACATCATACCTGTCCTATATCCAAAAACTATTGGGAGATACAAACAGCATGTTACACCCAAAGGCTATAGCTGACTTGGCCCAAAACCGAAGTGATTGGAGAAGATTTGCGATCGCCTGCTGCGCAGCCGACCGATGATGATGATGTTAATTTGTGAATGTTTGCTGCTTTGACGTTATCTATTTTTCCCAAGCACCAGGCTTTTGCACTGCACGTACTATAAGTGCCCGATGGGCGATGATCAGTGCGACGACTTTTGTGTACTGCGTAAACACACTTCCGTAAACGCCGTACCGTGCGTGACGCGCTAATTTGAATATCAACTGTGGATTCATCACAAATCAACAACGGTACGCACCTGTATAAAGAGATACAGTGAGTTGTTGAAAATGATGATAAAAAATCAAATTGAATTTATTAGAAATGTAGTATATACAGGCCTTGTCTTTAGAAATTTGCTGGCAAGTGACAAATCACTCTCCTCCAAAACTTGTCAGCTGAGCTGTAGATGAATAATTTTAATCGCATATTATTATTACATCAAATGTAAGTGGGTGATAAAAAGCTCTCCTCAACTTTATTTTAGGCGAGTGATGGTGAATGATTGCTCTCACTCGCCTCAAAAGGCTTGTATCATGATATATGCAAAAAAAATTGAATGCAAACCATTCTTTTAATCCACAATGTGTTGGCTACAGAGTAGAAAGAAAGGACAAAATATTTTAGACATTACCCCTAACCCTCCTACGTACTATTATTATTATTAATATTATTATTATTAAAGCACTTATATAGCGCTCATACATGCAACAAGTATACAAATAAATAAGTGAAATGAAACAAAAACAAGCAAAAAAAGAGAAAAACCTACTCCGGAAACAAATGTGTCTTTAGATGACGTTTGAAAACAGGCACAGACTCGCTCTCTCTGATGAACAGAGGCAATTTATTCCAAAGCCTAGGGGCAAAAACAGCAAAAGAGCAGTTGCCAGCACCTTTATACGATCTAATGGTGGCGAGGCGAGTTGCATCAGATGAAGAGCGTAGTCTGCG
>JXSR01S032565.1:11719-22330 GCA_000969725.1 Ophiothrix spiculata | reverse complement strand
CAAAAGTTATGCCTTGTTAAATATTTGGGTGGATTTTTGTCTGGTCCAATTTCATGATTATTGGCCATAAAGTAGGGGTGTTTTTGAATGGAATAAAAATGGGTGGCCTTGGAAAATTTATCATATCTGTCTTATTTTCACGTCAAATGTGTTCATTTTTCAGCAGAGATAACAGATAGCATGTACATAATAAATTAGTAACTATTGTTACGGTTGAGTGAGCAGATCAATGACAATACTCAATAGAGCACTAACTTGCAAAATAAAGAAATTGGACCAGAAAATTTTACATCCAAATAGTTGACAAAGCATAACGTTTGTTGTACACTACCGATTGAAATGAAACAAACGGTATCTAAATGTTCAATTCATTGGCTATAAAATGTAACTTTTACATACTTTCTAACTATCCGTTAAACCCAAGAAAATTACACGCAAAGATTGTAAGGTTTATTCTGGGACACCCTGTATGGTAAAGTACATCTTAAAAGTGATGTAGTTGTTGTAAGTGACGAGGAGGTTTGTCGTAATGAATTAAGTGATAAATCTATTTCTTAGACTATATAATGTATATTAATAATGTTAATACAGAGTCTCCTGATGGTAGAGCATTGATTTCGCTAGGAGTTTCTGTGAATGTTGTTTAAATGAAAAAGACATGATGTGTTTTCAATTATCGTATCCCGTGGCTCTTATGAAAGCAGTGTTATAACTTTTTGTAGTATCTAAAGATAGTTTGTTTGTTTAGAGTAAAGAAAGTTCCTGTTGTTTCCCCAGTTATAAGTCTAAAACAGTTATATATATTTTTTCCTGTTGCGTTGGTTTCATTTTTGCAATGGAAAGCATTTTTTTTACGAAGTTGTAGATCTTTACTTTCATCATACATGTCATGAAAATATTTATAAGCCTAAAATAATTTCACTCATAATCTTGGTCAAAAATAAATCTCTCTCTTCCAGACTGTATTGATGATGTCAGGGAAGGAACACTACGCCATTGACGGGAAAACATTTGCTCTCATACAAGAGAAATTTCCGCTAAAACTGCAAGAGGTATGTCCTTATCCAAATGTGAAAATTCCTAAACACCTGATATTTTATTCGCTATCGATATCTTTGGTTACCGCAGCAATCGACCCACAAATATGCACAAAGCTTACAGTGGGTTGCATAATCTTCACCAGAGAAGACTGAATACTATGCTTTACTGGTCAAGTAACATTGCTATAGGAGAGGATGTGACCTTGGGTTATTGTCAACACGGCTGCAGGTATTGATTGCTTCAAATTGATGTCATGAGCCATGTGAATAATGTGGACCAGTGTCCGGCGAAAATAATCACCACCACCAGGTATGCACTGTATGTAGCCATCCAGTAGTAGTGTTATTTTGTGGTGTTAGATGAACACATCGTCTTGGTGTCTATTTCTGCAACTGCACTGTTATAGTGAATATTTGACCATTAATGGCGATCGATATATATTTAATACTATTTGAGAGGAAACATTATGGATTCAACATCAGCAACATGTGCTTTAGTTCAAGAGTTTAATCATATAGAACTTTAAACACCCAAAAAAAGGTGACAATTAATCACAGGTGGTATAGTCCAGGTACACAAAGCAAGTTTATCAACACCAGCAAAACATCTATGGTGTCAGATGGAAGTATAACACCGGATGGTGTTAGGTAGGAGATAAAAGCCAGCAAATAATAGAAACAAAGAGCACACAATGACCCGTGTCAAAATAACCCTAAGCAATATTGTATTTTGACATTAACAAAAATGTACACAAGATGATATGATCCTTCTCGGACACTGCGCTGGTGTTATACTTTTTTTGCAGTGCACTTTAATAAAAAAATAAATACTGTTGCATGTAATCTGTTACAGATTTTATTGCACGGTACAGTGTTTGCCCGTATGGCACCTGGTCAGAAACAAGAACTCGTTGAAGGTTTACAGGGTTTAGAATATACCGTAGGTATGTGTGGAGATGGCGCCAATGATTGCGGAGCTTTGAAGACTGCGCATGCTGGTATTTCACTATCAGACGCTGAAGCATCTGTAGCGTCACCGTTTACATCTAAGATTGAAAACATCAGCTGTGTCCCAATCCTCATCAAGTAAGTGCAAGTGGGACTTTAGAAATCCCGAGAATATTTTGGGATTGGTTTAGCCCGTTATGCGCGGCTATGCGGCATCTGTAATAGTGATTGACACATTAAATTAAGCTGCAATCTACACAACTGACTGGTTAAAAACAGACAGATTTTAACATTTCATATAAGAAATTGCAGAAATTTACCTTCCATAGTTTTGTGACTTTGACAAGTGATTGTAAATTCCATGTTATTATTATAATTATAAAAAAATGTCAATTATACGTTCAAAAGACCGATAGTCATTCTAGTCATCGTCAAACGATCAGACTGGTAGATTTTGCTCACATAAGAAATAAGGAAGGCACTCGTTCTTTGTATTTTCCTGCCCGTCTGTAGACTTTGTTTTGAATCACTGGTAAGGAATGAACTGTCTTCAAAAGTGATATTATTTCTAATTTTATAAGCCAATCAGTGTATTTTGCCGTACCGAACGTATACATGTGCGAATTAGTAATGCATAGGAGGCGTAGTGGTTTGTAGAAGCCTAGTAACTCGCCCCAGTGTTTAGAGGTACGTTCAGATCGCAAGCAGCTAGTCACCTTTGGCTGATTTTTTCTAAAATAAATGAGGCTTGAAAGGGTTATTTTAGATTTTTCTAATTGCTATTAATGTTCTAGTATACGTTGCAGATCTGATTAATTATACTTTGTATATTTTCAGAGAGGGAAGATCGGCTTTGGTGACATCCTTTGGGTTATTCAAGTATATAGCAATGTACACATTTATTATGTTTGTTACCACCTGTATAACCAAAAAGGTAGGTTATTTGTCAGCGCTGCAATATAGGAGAGACGTAGACATGTAAACAACCTGGCAAAACTGTTGGTAATATGGGCAACTTCGAGGCAAATTTTGCCGTTATTCTGCAATTGTTGGCAACATCTAGTTGTCTAATAATCTGAAAATACCAGCTAATTCACTGTTCTATGCATTTGATTGAGCTTAACTGTATGAACTTGTACTGAACTATGGTTTTAGACTTCATATCGGATAAGTTCCTGATCATCAATTTGACATTGCCGATCATGAAATTTATGAAAGATATATCTGTATGGTTTTTCCGACTTGGTTTCTGTCTCCCTAGTCCACTTAATTACGTAGAATCATACGAAATAGAAGACATTACGTTATGATATTCTAAATACTTTGAACAACTTACAGAACATGACTGTCACTTTGTTATGAAATTACCGTACACTACCTACACAACGTGAAATTTATGTTAGTGTACAAGGTATGGTGTACAAGTGCTCTCTCTTGAACCGAAAGAGTGAACTGACAAGTTTCTTTATGGAGAGATTTTCCTAATGCGGTAAAAACTCGTTCATCAAAGCAATCCTCTTTTACATTTTCCCACAAGGCGTCAGTCCAAATGAAAAGGAATCTATAACAAGTATAATAAAAAATTAAACGACGTATTACTCCTGAAGTTTAATGTGTACTGTATTATTATACTGTTTTAATTTGTTGTTTTGATCTGATTGTAATATCCATGATATATTGGCTTCCAGTTCGGTGCCTACCCAGGAAACAATATGTTTACATTTTGGGAAATTGCGATTGTTACTCCGGTAGTACTTTTGAGTAAGTATTCTATTTTGTTTTAAATGTTCTTTTTAATTTTTTTAACCAGTGTTCTTAGCCGGATATTTTATTTTAAAACTTATTTTATTGTATCAACTACGGAGGACATGTTTATTATATATAAATATCTCAATCATAAACATGTTTGCTAATGCAATATTCATTCTTCGTCTACTTGATTATAAATATTGTTAATTTCAGTGGGAAGAAGTGGTCCATACGACACAATCTCGGAGAAGAAACCACCGACTCGACTTGTTACTTTGCCATCTATGTGTTCTGTTGTTTATCACGTCATAATACTCGTCTTGTGCCAAGCTGTATCAGTACTCATGGTAGAAGCTCAGACCTGGTAAGAGGAATCTAAGAAGAGCTTATCTGCCCCACAAAGTAAAAACGCAGTATGTACATCTATAAAGCATAGCAGATACTTTAACATTATTTAACATGCAATTTCACTTTGAGTCACGCCCATACTAGAAGGGTAAAAAAATGTACATATGCTTGACCACAGATTCCAGAATCTATGACTTGACAAAGTAGATACAGCCTTAGGTTATGAAAGAGAATTGATCGTCTGTGCAGGATTTCTCCAAGGAACAAATGAGGAAGTAGCTTTCGATTTATTTGCCAGTGCGTTTTTACTTTGTTGGGCAGTTATAGTGTCCTGACTGCATTCACCTTAAATGCGTAGAACGTGCGCTTGGTGTGCATCATTTATTAAAAGTGTGCAAATGTTCTGTTTGTTCTAGCAGTGCATGTTCTAAATATAAACAAACTTGATTTAAAATCAAGTATACCTAAAATGCCTAGAACGTGCACTTGGTGTGCGTCACTCAATAAAAGCGTGCAAGTGTTCTGTTTGTTCTAGCAATGCATGTTCTAAATATAAACATACTTGATTTTAAATACATTGAAAACACAATAATGCAGTTACTATTTCTTTCTCACAGCATGAAATTATGCTCACCTTGGAGAGCTTTCAATCCGCCACGACGCCAGGCCTTTTTCATCCCAACATATCAAAAACACAGTGTGTCACCATCCGTTACATCAGGTGCATGCAATTAGAACATAACTTGTTTACATGTTTAAAAAGTGTTCTGATCATATTTTTAAAACTAGAATACTTTTTGTTTGGAGTGTAATAACTACTTACTTGGCATCATATTAATCGTCAAGTGAGTGCAAGAAAGTCGTATCTGCAATGGCTGCCTTAAGTTTTATTTCTTTAACACCGAGTCACTAGATGGGGAAAATCCTTCAAAATCAGTGTCAGTGGCTCTTGAAATGGATCTTCAAGTGACGGTGTCACCTGAAGAATTATTTCAAGAGCCACTGCCAAAGACTAGAGATACAGTGTGCAATCCAAATTACTGACAAATGGCAGCTATTTGTTACGATTTGTTACAGGTATACTCTGTATGTACCAGACTATGAAGACATAAAGAACTTTGAGGCCCCATCGTGGGAAGGAACCGTTACTTTCATCGTAGCCAGTTTCCAATACGTTATTTACGGCTTAGTGTTTGCTCCTAGACCGCCACATCAGGGATCTATGAAAAAGAATCGTAAGTCTGGCTCAAGGCTAAAAAATAATAGTCATTTGTTATAAGTAAGCAATTAGGAGAATCTCTGTTTCATATCACGCAGAGAATTGTTGTTGCTGTTTTTCTTCCAACGTTAATATATGCGTCAATAAACATGATAAATGTATGAAGGAGGATGATCAAATTGGAAGTAGAGTGCGAGAGGCACACTGTGGCGGACAGCGTAGAGGATGAAGGAAATAAGGATAACTACTTAGTAGTGCGACTGGTCTAGAAGCATCACGGACAACGAGAAGAGCAAGCAGCCTGTGGATATTCATACGTAGAAATTCAAACATGGAAATTGAATAACATTCAATACTACACGAATTTATCGCTCACCTGGAACGTTTTCGCTAGGTCAACTAGCGTCATCAGCAGTTGGTTTGGAATTTTCCCGGAGGATCCTGGAAGCCATACATATTAGGACCAAGAACCCTAAACTGAATCGAGACAAAGGACTGGATTTAGATCCTATTTGGGACAATCTGCTACAGCCTAAAAAGCGGGGAGGGCCACATAACTTGTGACGTCATAAAAAAATCTATGACGTCATACAGCATTGTTTCCAGTCGGAAAACAAGAAAGACATCACAGCCATACCAACTGCTGATGACGCTAGTTGACCTAGCGAAAACGTTTCAGGTGAGCGATAAATTCGTGTAGTGTTGAAGCAAAGTATACTTTGGTTGAAGTTAAATTCAATTTCCAACATTAACATTATATTCCATCAAGTTAACAATTGTCAAGTTATTGATTGTTGTTTTCTTATACAGCTCTGTTCTTGGTACATACTGCCGTGTTGACAATTGTTTGTTCGCTTCTGATTCTTGTTCCTGCTGAGAAATTGGAATCAAAAGTATTTGATGTAAGTATATAGAAAAAATAAAAATGGAAAAAGTTGCAAAAGAAATATCAACGCCCATTTATATGTCATTCATTATCAAGATTCAGCTTTATTAATAGTTATTAATCATTACTGTATAGTACTGTTGGCCTACTGTTGGTATTACAAATGGTCTTATGGGCATTTCCACGGTAACGGAATGACATTCAGAGACATTTTCTTGACATTCAAGTAGCTATGACTTACCAACTTAATCACTATAATAATAGTGTATCAAATTATAAACTTTGCTTTGTTTTTAATCGTTTACGAGATTTACGTATTTATACGGCCGGTGTAATGAAATACAGCGTCCGTGTGACTGAAATGTCCTAGCTACTATAAAATTGTGTAGAACGTACTTGTACATGTGCGATCAATAAATCATCGATTGCGACTTATTCCGTGTAGTTCAATTAGACCCGGACTGCTGGTTATGGGGGACACTCAGTCTCATTACACCGGTAACAGAATGACGTCAAAATGGACAAAGATTTTGTGCCTAACATACATCTTATTGAATCTCTGAATTTCTAGGGCAATATTATTACAAATCATATTCAATGTAATGTCTTATGATAATTTTGACGCACCAGTTCTTGACAAGTGATGGCTTGTTCCCAGAAATAGGCACGACATTGATCAAAAGGGAATTTTGTCTAGATATCAAAATTGGCAATGGATCATCTTTAAATAGATCACCAAATCCACATTTATAATCATTTTTTTAGGCAGAACAGTCAAATTTGCCGTATTTTAGAATTTTTGACAATAAGACCCCCTAGGCTGGAGTGAAGTGGCCCCTACAGAGTCCAAGCCATGTTTAAATACATAATGATAGCTTTTTAACCTTGTAACTGAGGTAAAGTGTGCACATTCCTGACTACAAATTTCGTGCCATGCTGTTTTTTCTATGTGTTGCCAACTTTCTTCTCAGCTTTGTCATGGAGGTAGGTTTAGTATTCTTATTTCATTTTAGTTTATTCCTATAAATATACTTGAAATATATCAATAATTAGTCAAATTGAGTACAATTTTTGCACTTTTATTTGACTTTTTAAGCATTCACATCGTCGATAAATATTCTTATAATAGTATTTTGTATTTTTGATCTAAATACTTCTGTTCTTACAATCTACTTTCAGTATTTCGTTTTCCCGCGTGAATGTGTCCAAAAGTTGTTGCGATGCTGGAGACGCGAATCTACACCAAGGTATACAGAGATCATTGTTGATACAAAGGTTGATAAGAAGGAGACTTTCGATGATGCAGTATAAGACGTTTTAGTGTCCTGCAAACAACTATGAACATTGAAATAATATCCATAGATATAGATATTGCTGAAGCCTAGCAATTGATAGACGATGATGAGCTTAGATAATAGTCATGCTGAGAATACCATTCAGAGACCACACCACTAAAATATAGAGTCCATACACCTTACATATAAAGTGGCCTCGTATCGAGCGCCATTTTCTCGATTATACAGCGACTGGTCACATAAAACTGGGTATCAATTCAAAGATGAAATTAATAGTTCTTCAAATAACAAAAACATTATGGTGAGCACTGATTTTTCGAGCTACACTGTAAATTAGGTGTTTAGAAAGTATGGACACACTATAGGTTTTAGGGTGCAAAACATATTTAAAACCTAAACATGCTTGACTCTGTCACAGGAACCAATAAGTATAAATTATAAACTAAAATTGCCATTATGTTGAAGAGTCTAATATTTAGAATGTGTTAAGGTATTATACATGTTTAGAAAGTGTGGACAAACTAGTGCTTAGATTAGTGTTAGAAACCGAAACATACAACTTGAAAAACAACCATTCATACGCATGAGTGTAAATATTCTTGGATTCTTGTCTTTTCTATTGAATATAAGATAATGCCTCAAGTTTTGCAAAAAAACATTTATGCCTCAAACATAGCGAAGTTAGTGTTTGGAGAAGTGTTTAAATCCAAAAACACCGAATTTACAGTGATATATTGACCGTCGAATATGCGTATAATTTTTACACCCGCCTATGCCAGTGGAACATTGCATCCACCGCCCTTAATATAGCTCAGTGTTCATACGTCGTCTGCCATACCAAACTATTTAGTGGTGTGTGTCCTCAAGAGAGAGGAAGGGAGGGAGAGAGAGAGAGAGAGACACACACACACACCCCCACACACACCCACAAGAAAGGGACTGTACAAGGGAAGGGGTGGGAGGAACATGGCCGATATGTTATACAGATATATGTAACTTTCTCATTGTGTCTCATGACAACCAACTATTTTACTGCGAACAAATGTCGAAAATTGTGAATTCGCTGAATTCTTGATTCCTGATAACGTCATTAAGTACCGAACGAATTGAGCGATTAATATTGTTTCTCGATTCCAAGTTTATCACATGAAAGTTTTCAAGGACAAATTCTGCCCCAAGGTCTCGGAAACTAATTGACGTCAGCGGTATGTGGTACTAGTGGATAGCTAGGACCCTCCAGAGTCTATTGGTACTAAAAGTGTACAACGTACCATACCTATAAAATGACGCCATGTCAATAACGCGAAAATCACCAAACATCACCAAAATCATGGGTTTTCGCTATTTTTCCCAACAAAAGTTGCATTTTTAGCAATAATGCGTGACAAAGTATGCGTACAGATATACTACAATTAAAAAAAGGAAATCAAACGTAGTGGAAGTGTATTCTGAAAACAAACAACACGATTTGTGCGTAATTTTCATTTAAAATCATTTTCGGTCTGTTTTTCATTGGGCACAATGCACTATTAAGGAACGCCACGTCATAACTTAAGGCCCGATGTTTACAAAAATGGTCTTAAATCGAACGCAAGGCATGAAGAAAAATAGTCAAGAAGTTTTAGCGCGAAAATAACAACCAGATATAACAAAATGCGGGTGTAATGAAATACAGGGTCCGTGAGACTGAGTGTCCTAGCTACTATTCAATTGTATAGAACGTACTTGCACATAATTATGTGATCAATAAATCATTGATTGCGACTTATTCCGTGCTGTTCAATTAGACAATTTCCGTAGACAAGATTCGATCATAAACATTTGTTACTGGTTCAAATCCTATTGCTGTTTCAGATTAAATAAGAATACAACTTTATTCCGTTATTTTAAAGGTCATATATCAAAGTCTGAAAACTGCTATGTATGAGGCCCATAGTAAATGTGCGGACCGGTAAATGCTGACTACAGAAAAAATATACCCGGACTCCTGGTTATTGGAGACAGTCAGTCTCATTACACCGGCTCCTATAGAGTTCTCTAACCTCTTTTAGGGTTAACCCGCCAGTCGGGCAGCTGGCTATTTCAACATTTTCCACCATTGCATATTGGCTGTCGGAAGGGTGTTCATATTCAGTTTTGCATAATTATCTTGCCTTTAAAACAAACAAATTAATTGAACGGAGCAATCGGTATTTGAACGTAAGAATGTGCCCTTGGCATTGATGTATCCCATAAGTATTTCCTAAATGCCAAAGAAGGAATTACTTTTTTACTAATAGGCACTTCAGGTCAAAAATTATCCAACTGAAAATATATAATATTTCTCTATTTGCTGAAAGAGAAAACTTTCAGCTTTAAAAATCCTCTTGAATTTTTGAAATCGGACCTTCCGTTGCGGAGAAATTACGATTTTCACGCAGTTCCATAATGCTATATTGGAGAACAGATGTCAAAGGTCAATTTTTTATTTTCTTTATATTGGCATGGCACCAGGAAATTAGTCTTAACAAATATTTTTGATCATATCTTTTAAAGTTTTATTGTACAGGCTTCAAACTTTCAGAGTATGTTGCTAACATCATGTGCGTCAAGAATATAACTTAAACTTTGAATTATACATCAGAAAATAGCTAATTTATCTATTTATTTATTTATCGACGGTATACAAATATTCGACTTGCAGCAGAGGCTGAAGGGCGTAGGCTTTACTAATACAAAAATATATAATATATGCTTCAAGAGCAAAACAATGTTATATACCTTAAACCCTATCTGGATAACTGTTGAGTTGGTTAATGATAAATGGGATGGTCGATTTTTGATACCTCTCAGTTTTACATCTTGGTTGTGAGAATCTGTTTCTGTGTCGGAGATTATAATCAACTGATCTCTGCATAGAAAGCAGGTGCCGATGCCTTTCTGAATTGAGGACCTGCTGCCCAAATCTCAGAACTAATTCATTCCTGCGATCAGCAAGACTGGGAAGTTTGAGGTCTTGAAGAGCCGACTCCATAGTTGACATATCTATTACCTACACTGTTATACTGTTGGGCAATTATTTAGCGTTGGTTAAACTATGAACAACCCAATTGTTGGGTAAATAATATCAACCAACTGTTGGTGAAA
>JXSR01S032562.1:4423-18125 GCA_000969725.1 Ophiothrix spiculata | reverse complement strand
GGGGGGGGGGGTACCACCTAAGGTGGGGGTTAGGGTTAGGGTAGGCCGTCAAAGTTGGGGTGTAGTGGGGGTTTGTGAAGCCCCGGAAAATTTTAAGTCGCCATTTTGAAAATATATATGCATGCTATGAAGCTGACACTTGCAGGGTATGTTAGAATTATCATTTCCCTTATTTATTTGCAAAAAAACCCGATGAAAATAGGTCATTTAGAACTTTTTACAGCAAAATTTCGATTTGGAGCTATTTTTGCAAAAATCCGGATTTTCCGATCCGAGCGAGCTTTATGACGTCGAAATTACGTAACGCCTTTGCCGATTTTTGTGATCTTGGTATCATTGGATAGGAGAGGACCATACCTATCTATTGGTAGCTAAACAAAGTTTATGGGGGCTTCCATTTAAAAAAATTAGGGGATTGCAACAACAACCCCCCTTGGGTAGACGTGTTACAAAAAATAGCCTGGGTAGACATGGGTTAAAGCTTCCTTAACTTTCAATTTGACGCAAAATTGTTATCAAAATAATCTTGTTTAAAACTAATTTGGTCATCAAAATCAAAAATAAAACCAACATTGTGTATTTTGATTTAGTTTTTTTGCTTTTTGGATACATCGAGGAGGTGTCAAAAGGTTGTAATGATTACAATAAAGGAAAAGAGCTATAAATATCAATGATTTTTGTCACGATGGTCACTTGTCCTTTTGTATATACATTATGGTGCAAAAATTTTGTCCGTAGCATTTATACTTTCGATACAGGTGTTGATAGATGTCAAGAATCTACCTCCGCTAACCAGATAAACTGGATTGAGAAATCAAAGATACGTGGCGTGATAAAATCCATGCATTTGAAGTTTTGCAGCCCAGTAATTCTATGATGAAACGTCCAAAGTTTAAATGTTGGATACCATAGAATAGATTAGAATCTCTTCTGATCATTGATACGAATAGTATTGAAAATCATTTAAAAATGACGTCAAAATGTTAATTTAGCAAAATACAATAAGGATTTTTTTTCCGGCTTGGCTAAATGTGTTGCTTTGCACAGTGGCTATGTCAAAATAAAACCTTTTTGATATCCCCTATATCCAAAATAATCATAACTGAAACATGAAATTAAAAATAATTAACATGTAACTTTTAGAATTGACATAAACGTTTAGCAGTTTTAAATTTTGCCACCAAAACAAAACAGAAATGAGGTTGAATACATAAAGTATTAAACACTTATACTATTTTTTCAAAAACAAAATGTGTATACACATACGGTAGTATTGTAACGCTCCTGGCGTACATAAAAATCTAAACCAACAATTTCTATAATCTGTACATAACATAATAGAATATATTCTTTATCTATTAATAATAGTGATTACAGAATCTCTATAACATTCCCACAATTATGTCTTTTGTTTCAAATTCGCAAAACAAGGCTTAAAATACTTTAAAGCATTTGATACATTGCCGTGTTGATTCCAACAACTTGAAAGGGTCACCTTATATGCGTCAACCTCTCATGACAAGTCGTAAAAGGCTTAGCGGGACAATTTGTGAGTTACCAGAAAGTTGTCGCAATGACACAAGAGAAAGCTATATATATACATATTCATAATGTTTGATTTAAAGTTAACGTAATATTTTTGGTAACATTT
Source organism: Ophiothrix spiculata (assembly GCA_000969725.1). Classification (NCBI taxonomy): domain Eukaryota; kingdom Metazoa; phylum Echinodermata; class Ophiuroidea; order Amphilepidida; family Ophiotrichidae; genus Ophiothrix; species Ophiothrix spiculata. Next base: position 16,474 of record JXSR01S032562.1, on the reverse strand, counting down.
AATACCGGTAGTTGGTCAAAACACATATCAATTAAGACGTAACTCAGGATTTTCAGACTTGAACTTCAATTAGTAATAATGAGACATGAACAATGGATGTTATCGTCCAAAAAAAATGTGATATGTCTTAAATATATGCTGTGACCAAAAGTGTAACTCTCCAATACTATTAACTGTATGGATAAAATGTATTTTAATTTGGATTGGCGAATATTGCAATGCAATAGGAATTTTAATACCTGTGATGGAGATTTTGGTTTTAAGGCTACTGTCCTTTTCGTGTATACTGCTCATAACTGCCTGCTTAATTAAACCTGTCAAAATATCACAATTATTGTCAAAGTTGATGAATACAGTCTCTAAAATATAAACATACCCGTTTACTAGTGATTTCACACCCATAAGTAAGCTGAAATGGCGTCAACTTTGAATGACGCCTTTTCCCCCTTAACCTCAAGATTTCGGACAATATGATTTTGTTTTATTATAATCTTGACATATTGTACGCTTGATACTTCTTGATATTGTATAATTATGAGGTGTAGAGTTTAAATGATAATGTAATAAACTCGTGCTGTTTTGCCTACAATAATGGCTGAGGTATGACCCCGAGATCTCCCCGTTTGAGCCCTGTATTGCCAGTCTAATATGAACATTATTAAATACGTGTAAATTAAGCATTCAATTATGGTATAACTTAATATTTTTTATGTAAACGAAAGAAAAACGAGACATTAATATACATATGTTTTCTATATCACTTAGCGATCTCAAGTTCGCATGGATATCATGCAGCAGCGTTTTTTTTAACAGTCGATGTCGTTTGTTGCAATATTCTTTGTTGAAAGAAATGCAATATTCTTGGTTGAAAGAAATGAAAAATAAAATGTCATTGTCAGTCACTTGGTCAACGTAAGGTCAGGCCTGCTAGGTAAAATGTAAAGTTACAAAATAACGTGATATATTGGTCCTTCGTACTTGTATATACAATCAATTAAAGATGTTGGTATGTCGTCTTGTATGTTTATTATTCTTTTAATGGTGTTTGTGGAAACTGTATGGTATGATTACCTTAAGAAAATCAAATCAAATCAAATCAAACCAAACCGAAAGGATTAATCGACATATCATTTTAATTTACATATATTTTTCAAACAGTGGAATATTAACAGATGAATAACATACCTTTTTCAGCCAATGTTGCGCTATGTGTATAGTGTGTGTTAATCTTTTTAATTGTGTTTGTGTTTTTTAGTTCATTTCGGCGGAACTCACAATTCGGATACGTATCTGAATTTGTATACTCCGTGTCAAAATTATGATACCTGTATCCGAATTTGGAATAAAAACAGCTGAAACGGGATATCAGCTGAAATTAATATTCAGCTTCGCCGCGCACCATACCGGTATTTATAAAAATCAATAACATTATCACCATTTGTCATCTAACATGTCTAAATTCTAAGAAAGTTTTGGCAAAATCATTTTGCCTTCTGTGATAATGAGCTATTAGGACATGTTTCGAAGCTGCCCCGCTGGAATTGCACCGAAAGATGTTCTACATGTACTTGCCAGCTTGCGCTATCGATTTGTTTCCTGCGCCACGACAGTCGTATCAGAATTCGGATACCCCTCCATATCCTAATTCTGATACGGGTATCACAATTTGGATACAAAATGTACGTGGGTATCCGAATTGTGAGTTCCGCCGAACTGAATTTACATTCTATATGTATATGAAGGGCTGAATTGCAAAAGGACTTAGAGACTATTTTTTAAATAATGAGTTTTTGATAGATTCTTACAGACTTTCAACCTGTACATCATCCTGAAAAAAAAATGTTGAAAAAATCTCGCCAAGTGGGTTAAAATCCCGAAAATGTTACCTTTATGCCCAATTCGGACATTGTTTGACCATATTTGGGCATAAAAGGGCATAATGCATAACTTTTTTTTTATTAAACATGACCTGATGTTGAAATTTGATATTTATAAAGTACATCGTGGCCTAATGAAGAATTGATAAAGAAATTTTACACAAATTTGGAAGATAGGTGGTTCCTAAGTTGAAATTTGATGAGTTTCTCTGCAAAATGGCTTACATCCATTTTCAGCAAAACATAAATAGTCAATTAATGAGATACTATTTGATGAATTATCTAAATGACACCTTATTTTTAACGACATATTCGTACAGAATTACTAAAAGCGTTATCAGGAATTTTGCAACACATTTTGATGTCCTAGCAGTTTTTGCCCTGTTCTCAATGGATACAAGTCGTTTTGCAAGTCAACTCTTCATATATGCATACGTTTTATGTACAATTGTTTGACACTTTCTTGTTTGTTTCATGTATCCAGGCATGGTTCCATATCTCGTGGTGGTTCCTTTGTGTTTGTATTATCATGGGTAGTAACATTGACTAGCGCATTGATTGTCTCGTTCAGCTGTTTTGTGTTTTTTATTTTATTTTATCTTTTATTATTTTTTTACCATATTTGTACTTTGGTTAGAATATGTTTGTTTATGTGTGTAATTGTAAATTGTAATAACATTTGTACCAACTGTCTCATAACGCATTTTAAACTTAAATGGTGTAACTGAAAAAAAAACCTTAAAAGTCAATAACTTAGTAGGTCATAATCGGCAATCAATACTCTCTTTGTCAATATCAGCAGGGACGGCGCCACGGGGGTCAGAAAGGCAACCTCTCCCTAAGGAATTTCCTGGAAAATAATTAATAAAGGAAAAATGCTTAATCGTAAGAAAAAAAAGAAGAAAGATAAGGAGGGTAAAAAATAAAAAAGAAAAGAGAGTAGAATAAAAATAATAATACATTAACTTATAGCAATGTTGTCAAAATTTGAGGATCTGTAAAACCATGTTAATGGTCTCTGCACTTGTGATACCTTTTTTTTTTTATTGTTCTTTAGTTTTTATAAGCTATGTCAAAAAAAAATGGGTGTATCTTTTGTTCCTCGTAAGTCGATTGCCCCTCTTTATAATAAAAGTCTCGCACTGCCCCTGAAAGTCAACATTTAAGTCAGTCTGTCGGATTTTCAAAATTTAGTAAAATAGTTAAACAGTTTAGATACGTTAGGGCCCTGTCATACATCACCGTATTGAACTAAACGTACGAATAACGTTCACTTTTTCGGTAATTTTAAATACATGTATATTGATTACAAAACCAGTGTACGTTATTTGTACGATTCGTGATGTGTCGAGAGAGGCCTAAAATTGATAATCTAACATCATCAGTGTAGAACTTATTATTTTACAAAAGAATATTTTTTTAAGATCATAATCTACGTTTCCGAGTATTCTGAGGATCGAGTTCAGAGTTGATATTCTGCCAAAATTACCACAGAAGTTTTATATCTGTCTATAACTCGAGTAAATTTGTTACAAAAAGAGTAATGAATCTTAACGGTTTATGGTCTAATTATATAAAACCTGCTGAAGAAGTTGGAGTTGCAAAATTCAGTTGAATCGCTTCAGCCATGTTGATTTTGTTAGTAATTTTGTATTTCAGTAAAACAGTAAATATGGTGAAGTATCAGGTGAATTCTAACAGTTGAATTAACAATAATTCTGGCAAAGACACGCGTGTTTCAAAAATGTGCAAGCTTTTCAACATATAAAATGTTTCTTAATTGTATGTCATTAGGTAATGTTTTTAGGACATTCGTTTTCAAGCATTTGCCATATCAGTATTTTTCATACTGTATAAATGTGGCAAACCAGATAATAATTCAATAATGGTAGAAAAGTCTGCGAGAGATATGTTTTATAAGCGTCAATAGAATGTTTAAATATCCTCACAGGAAAAAATGATGTTACAAAAGTACTAGATATAACAAACAACAGCAGATAGAACAACTGTCATGATCTTTTAAATCATGTTTTAACAAACAACAACAGATAGAACAACTGTCATGATCTTTGAAATCATGTTAAAGAACATTTGTTATAATTCGTTAATCATATTAAAACACTTTAGTGAACCTAATACGGGCAGATGGCGAAGGTCTGTTTTGACTGGGTTAAATTACAGTCTGTAACGATACGCGTGCGTGACACAGCTGGATTTGCAGACTGCAACCTCAATATATATATAATCAGTTGAAAATAAGGCCTGCAACTTTTTTGTACTATTGTTATTTTTTTGATTTGTATTTTTCTTTTGCTTTTGTTTGTTTTTCTTAAGCAGAAGAAATATAAGAATAACTATAATGTTGTGAGAACAGGAGAAAACATGTGATGGCGGACACCGAAAGGGGGGGGGGGGACTTTGCAGATGATATCAATTTCGATTTTATCATTTCATTTGGTACCCCATTTTCTAAGCTTTAAAATGACACTTTACTTGTTGATATTGATCTAGGTGATCAAATTTTACAATAGAACATCTGCTGGAAATTCTTATTATTTTCCTTATTTTTAAATACCTATTTTCACCAGTTTCTTGAAAAGTGTTCTGTCACAAACTCCCCCTTTTCGGAGAGCCACCACATATAAGGATTTTTACATTTCTACAATTATAGTTTTAATGTGTGCCTGCACAAAATTGATATACAGCAATAATGATATTTCTATAATATATTAACTGACAACTTTAATAATTAAAATTAATACCCAAAAGATAATACTGATCAAATATCAATATAATGGAATCCGCTTATAAGGGCGTGGCACTTCTTTTAATTTCACCGCGAAATGAACTCCTCGTGGATCTAACAGATATAGTACCGGTGACGTATGACATTTGCAGATTAGTATCCTGTTTTGGAAAATTCTCGCACCCAAAACATTTTAAAAATGCTTGTCGATAACGTTTATTAACACCGCTATAAATATATGGGTTACTTGCTGAGTTCATAAGATATGCTGTCTTAGCAACCCAATCAAATACATGTCTTAAATCCCCACCTTTAAAAATCATGCCGTTACTGAGACTGTTGATGTTTAAAATCATGTATGGAAAAAGACACAGGAAAAACACAATTGCGTTTATTGACAGCATCCTTGCAACGCTGTCGCGATTTTCTTGGTTCCTTGCTCGCGTTGCTTCCTGTGACGCACAGCCGTTCATTTCAGATGGCATTGTCCTTGCGCTTAAGATATAAATAATCATTCCATACATTAAGGTGTTACAAGTTAAAGCAATGAAAAATTGTATAGTGTCAATTGCCCACAAGAAGGTGACACACTGGCTACACAATGATTTACATCTTGATATTCTTCTTGGTAGGTCATGGAACGGTGCTACTTTTGGTCCATTTATGCAAATAATGTCAATTCCTGCGGTTGTCCCTGCAAACGCACCCATTGTGAATGACAGCAACCAGGCACCAAATACCAATCGGAACGCTCGTCCTTTCCCTCTTATCATTCGATGTCGAAAAGGGTGACATATAGCTAAAAATCTTTCAGTAGCAACTAAAGTAACAAACCAAATGGAAGCAAAATAACAAGAATAATTAAGTACTTGCGGGACAGAACATCCAAACGGTGTTTCGAAAGTAAATCCAATTAATGATACATCTAATGGGGCTGATTTTGCGTAAGACCAGAAATACTGAATAGACGCCGCTATTAGAGCTAATACATCTGCAATTGCAAGGTTGGCTAGATAAAAGTTGGTCATATTTCTCATTTGTTTAACACGGCATATAACAAATAAGAAAGTAGCATTTCCTAACACACCAAGTATCACAACAATAGGTATAACGATAGTGACGATGCGACGATTGTAGTCCTTATAAACAGCATTCCATTGCAGTAACTCGGAGCTGGTAGTGTTGATATCACAAACCAATCCGTTCGAGCCATCTTCCTCGATATATTTCAGATCTGTTGAAAAGTTTCCTATAGCCGTCACTGCCGACATGATGATGATGATCTTATTAGTAGCTCATTGTTTCATACAATAAAATTGAGTCATCCGTAAAATTTTGTGTTTAAATATAAGTAAAGAGTGCTTCCCTTGAACTCGTGTGGCAGACTGACTGCTCGCCGTCGTTTGCGTGTGTTTGTGACTCTACGGAGATGTTGGTCGGTGACTTGAAAATCGCAATAAGGCTGCTGATTGGCTGACAATAGCTTTGGACAAAAATATCACTTATATAGCATCGAATTGTAATATCACATATTCAAGAAAGGCATAGATAATTATACACGAGTGGGTAGCATATCTGCGACATAAAACTCATATTTGGTATATTCGAGTTTTACCGTTTTTTATTTTTTTTATTGACGACAGATGTAGTTCTTTATCTTCTTAGGGCTCAATATAATATCCTTTGTTAATCATATTAATGCTAAAACATTATTTTCAATGTAAACGAACAGATTTAATTAACTAATTACAAAGTAAATTCAATAACATATTGTTATTTGAAAAATTACCTTGTATTCAAAACTCAATGGCAATATAAATGCGGTTCATATTTTAAATTTGTAAATCACTATTGATTATTAAAACTTTTTCAATAGCATTACATCAGAGAATTACAATTTCAAGTAATAATGTTGCAAATAAAACGTAATCATTCGTTATTTTTTCAATGTGCAAGCATTATGTAGTTACTTATGAATCTATATAGATAGAAAATCCGCTATTGTTGAATTCATTATAAACCATGATCAATCATCTTATGTGTTAGAACATTTGCCATCGCTTTAGTTATTTTTATTTTCTAAAAAAGTTGTATTTCGCATACGACAAAACTGCATAACGATATACTACGTGAATGAAAGAAAAAAGAATTGCACGGATTAGAAAAATGATCTTGACCTTGATAAAAACACCAAATCATAAATTTCTTGTAGTTGTATGTAATAAAGTACATTTAATATACTTTCAAATGCAGACAAAATGATAGAAACCGGTAGAAAAATAAGTAAGATATGACCAATTATGTAAGTACGTGTTTTTTTTTTTTCATTCTAATGGGATTTACACAGTTTAGCAAGAAACATCAGACTTTAACCGGTTATGACATTATGATGAAAGCAAAGAACTGAGAGTTTTGTCGCCATTATTTATGTAACTTTAATTGTTGACATGGCAAAGTAAATTGATAAAAGAATATGTACACAACATGATTAAAACATTTTCATAAATAAGTTATCCAGTTATATTAGCATGGTTAGTTGCATGATCAAATATTGAACAAATTTGTATTTAAAAGACACGATTTTTAGTCAACATGAACTTGAATCAGGATTGGTAAAGAAATTAACCAGGTTCTCAGAAGGCCTGAAGCGTTGTTTTTCTTCTTTTTTTTTCGTCTGAAAATGTAAAAGAAACAAAATGATTTGTTATGATATTTATTAATCCTCGTCTAACCAGGCTATTTTTCTAAGACGTCTACCAAGGATGGCAACATTTTCAGAATGGAAATCCCTATGAACTAGAAAGGTATGGTCCTCCCCTATCTAACGATACCAAGATCACAAAAATCGGCCAAGGCGTTACGTAATTATGACGTGATAAAGGGTCTTTCAGGTCGAAAAATCGGAAATTTGGCAAAAATGGCCACCAAAAAAACCCCAATTTGCTATAAAAGTTCTAAATGACGTAATTTCTTCGTTTTTTGCTAATAAAGAAGGGGGGTGATAATTATTCTAACATTCCCTGCAAGTTTCAGCTTCATAAGCATGCATGTTTTTCAAAATGGCGACTTGAAATTTTTCCACCAACCCCCCCCCCCCTACACCCCAACTTTGACGGCCTACCCTAACCCCATCTTAGGTGATACTTCCCTAATTTTTTCATCAAAATGACTGCAAAGGATTTACAAAAGATCACTCAAATGCCTGTGGTCGATAGCTTTTGCGTTTTTATACAGCGGGGGAAAAACATAGAAGGGTGGGGGGGTACACCCCCTCCACCTCTGGGTAGACAAAGGTTAAGTCTTAAAACCATGATCGGTAGTATAAATAATCAGGAAAATCATACAATCAATTGAATGAATGAAATTGACAGGAAATTGTACTCATAGGCATTGATTAGCACAAATTTAATGTGTATAAATCCCATTAAAATGAAGGAAAGGAACTGATAAAATTGTTCATATCTGGCTTATTTTTCATCCGATTTCTAACATTTTTTTCCCTGCATTTGAATGTATATTAAATCTGCTTTACTAAAACAATACGAAATTTATGATTTGGTGATTTTATCAAGATCAAGGTCATCTTTAATAACGTACATACAAGAAACCACATTTGTGTTCGTTCATCACGAAACAGCCGTAAATACAGCAAACTTGATTTGTACTCTAAATAAAATAGGCTTACATGCGAAGGCTGTAATTATGCAAATAAATTTCTTACACAATCTATACCACGTGTATCAACACAATTGTGCATGGATTAAAATTGATTTTGACCTTGCTAAAAGCATCAAATCATAATTTTCTTGTTAATGTAATAAAGCAAATCAATAAGCTTTCAAATGCAGAAAAAATGATGGAAATCGGATGAAAAATAAAAAAGATATGATCAATTTTGTAAGAACGTCTCTTTTTCTTCCATTCCAAAGGGATTTACACAGTTAAGCAAGATATTACATAATCATAATTACGGGTTATGGCATTATGATAAAAGCTAAAAGTACTCACAAAATTGGTCATATCTTTTTTATTGTTCATCCGATTTCTATAATGTCTTCTGCATTTGAAAGCTTATTTATTCTGCTTTACTACAATAACAAGAAAATTATGATTTGGTGCTTTTATCAAGGTCAAAATCAGTTTTAATCCGTGCACAATTTTGTTTTGATACACGTGCTTTAGAAGAAGAACACATGTGAAATTCCATTTGAGGACTCTTATCCGCAATATTCAAAAATATATCATAATTTTCCTGAGTTCCAAGATGTTGCACTTACGGCTGGTTAGAGATGACCGGTCACTTTTAATATGACCTGTTGATTGTCCACATCGGTGAACATTATTGGAATCACCAAGAAAAGTAATTAGATACGGTATGTTGAAATGGAGACAGCGAATGTCGCATAGTGGAACAATAACACCGGCGCTGAGATTGTTTCAAAGTAATGGAATACATTCTCATTCAAATGAGACAAGAAAAGCTAACAATTGATAAGTTTTAAATGTCATGCATGTTATATCAATGTTAAGAGATCCTTTTTAAATTTAATCTAAAAGTTAGACTTGTAAACTCGGGACGTTGGCATTTAATTGAATTAATTAATACTTATCGTTCTCCTATAGTTTATTAAAATGCACGCTTCATTTAAACAACGTATTATTGTTTAAGCGTTATACTTACTTAATTACAGTTTTGTGCTATTTTGGTAACCTTGCGCAGTAATTGAAAACATTAATTGCATTATTATAAAGCCTCAGATTACGCTAGCTTTGAGATTTAATCGTGCTTTGTTATTGGTTTATTCCTAGATTGGTCACAAATATCAACATTTAGTCACGTTCCTTAAATTGTTGTTTTATTGCGTCTCGGCAAGCTTGTAAATTAGAACGAATTCGTACGTACATTAAGCACATTCTAGCTTAATAGGTTCACAAATAAATTAGAAAATATTTTGCCTCGCAATCTCGTAAAAAACCTATTAGCACAATCGCATATTACATGTATAATGTACAGCAAACATCATAGCTTATTTTAACACGTAAAGACAAGAAACTCCTAAAAATATTTGTTAAAGAAGCTATTTTTATTAAAGTGATACTATTTCTATCGCAAAGATGACAGGTGTTTTATTAATGTTAATGAATCCATTGCAAAATCAAAATGCTATAAATACATGTACAACTAGCAAATAGAAATGTGTATCGTTATAGTAACCATTAATCAAGCGGAATGAACTTCACGAGGGAAAGGAAACTGAATATTGCTAAAAGATGGAACTGATGCATAGAAAAGATGGAAGAGGTAGGACAGAAATACCTGTAAAGTGGGTGTTATTAGCGCCATCAGCGATGGGAAAATTCGTGTTACTGGAATTACTAACACAACGGTTAGGTGTTTTTTTATAATACCAATAATTGCCTTGTGAATGCAGCGTATACGATGAGTATGGCAATGGATGTTGAATAAGATTGATCACAATACCATTCAACTTTGATATATGATGTTTCTCTGAGTGCATTATTCCCGGGCATAATTCGTTATGTCGTATATATGTGACCCGTCATATCGAAAGGTACTTTAAGGGTCCCGAAATCAAATTGATTTTTTGGTCTCATCTGAAAGATTACATTTTAAGCTTTAAATTGACACCTTGTTTGTGGTTATGATAAGCACAAATTATATGTGTATAAATCCCATTTAAATAAAGGAAAAGGAACTGATAAAATTGTTCATATCTGGCTTATTTTTCAGCCGATTTCTAACATTTTTTTTCTGCATTTGAATGTATATTAAATCTGCTTTACTAAACAATAAGAAACTTATGATTTGGTGATTTTGTCAAGGTCAATGCCATCTTTAATCACGTACATACAGTAGACAAGAAATTACATTTGTGTTCGTTCATCTCGAAACAGCCGTAAATGCAACAAACTTGATTTGTACTCTAAATAAACTAGGGCTACATTCGAAGGCTGTAATTCAACAAATAAATTTCTTACACAATCTATACAATTGCTTTAGAAGAAGAACACATGTGAAATTCCATTTGAGGACTTTTATCCGCAGTATTCAAAAATATATATTTTTCTGAGTTCCAAAATGTTGCACTTACGGCTGGCTAGAGATGATCGGTCACTTTTAATATGACCTGTTGATTGTCCACATCGGTGAACATTATTGGAATCACCAAGTAAAGTAATTAGATACGGTATGTTGAAATCGAGACAGCGAATGTCGCATAGTGGAACAATAACACCAGCGCTGAGATTGTTTCAAAGTAATAGAATACATTCTCATTAAAATGAGACAAGAAAAGCTAACAATTGATAAGTTTTAAATGTCATGCATGTTATATCAATGTTAAGAGATCCTTTTTAAATTTAATCTAAAAGTTAAACTTTTAAACTCGGGTCGTTGGCATTTAATTGAATTAATTGATACTTTTCATTCTCCTATAGTTTATTAAAATGCACGCTTCAATTGAACAACGTATTATTGTTTAAGCGTTATACTTACTTAATTACAGTTTTATGCTATTTTGGTAACCTTGCGCAGTAATTGAAAGCATTAATTACATTATTATAAAGCCTCAGATTACGCTAGCTTTGAGAGATTTAATCGTGCCTTGTTATTGGTTTATTCCTAGATTGGTCACAAATATCAACATTTAGTCACGTTCCTTAAATTGTTGTTTTATTACGTCTCGGTACGCTCGTAAATTAAAACGAATTCGTATGTACATTAAGCACATTCTAGCTTAATAGGTTTCACAAATAAATCAGAAAATATGTTGCCTCGCAATCTCGTAAAATACATATTAGCACAATCGCATATTACATGTATAATGTACAGCAAACATCATAGCTTATTTTCACACGTAAAGACAAGAAACTCCTAAAAGTATTTTTTAAAGAAGCTATTTTATTAAAGTGATACTATTTCTATCGCAAAGATGACAGGTGTTTTATCAATGTTAATGACTCCATTGCAAAATCAAAATGCTATTAATACATGTACAACTAGCAAATTGAAATGTGTATCGTTATAGTAACCATTAATCAAGCGGAATGAACTTCACGAGAGAATGGAAACTGAATATTGCAATAAATGGAACTGATGTACAAAAGATGGAAGAAGTCGACAGCAATATTTGTGAAGTCGGTGGGTGTTATTAGCGCAACATCGATTTAAAATTCGTGTTACTTGAATTACTAACACAACGGTTATGTTTTATAAGATATAAGACCAATAATTGCCTTGTGAATGCAGCGTATACAATGACTATGGCAACGGATGTTGAATAAGATTGATCACAATGCCATTCAACTTTGATATATGTGTGGTGCTCTGGCAAAATGAGCGGAAAGTCGCGATTGAACATTTTGAATAAACGGCTGCTAAAGTAAAAATATGGTGAAAAGATCAAA
>JXSR01S032559.1:18349-32200 GCA_000969725.1 Ophiothrix spiculata | reverse complement strand
AAACATTTGCTTATGAGCCAATTCCCTCGTTATTGTCATAAATATTTAATGTTCTTAATAATGATTTATATCGCTCTAACCATCTTGTACCAAGATAGTATTTTGCGGCCCTCTTGGACCTCATTATTGGGGCTATGTGGACTTAAAGTGTTTATTTAATATACTTTAAGGAGGATTTTCTCTTTTTGCCGCCTAGCTGTTCATTTCTATTGATTGATTTTAAAGATAAACATATAATTGGCTGTTTTGATCAATTTCAATGAAAATATGTCGTTTGGGCGGCCATTTTGGATTTTTGGTAAGTAAGTAAAGTAGTAAATGGTTTCTGTTGTATTTAGTGACTCCAAAAATAATTGAATCTTTGAATCTGCAGTGTAATATTTTGTTTTATGAAGCAAATTACAATTGAAAAATTCGTATTGGTGGCCATTTTGGATTAAGAGCCATATTAATTATTTGCAACAGGTACATTTTTGCCACCCTAACTTTTCTTCATCCTGGGTGTCTACTCTATCTTTGACCAAAATTTGGTCAAATAATCACAAAATGATAACGGGATACTAATTGCGGCTACACTATAGCGTTAATTCAGAAACCAGAGTAAACGTCTCTACACCTATCAATCCAATAGTTGTAGATGGAATTATACCATTTCAATGCCAAATATGGAATATAAAAGATGATAACAGTGTTATAATCGGACGAGTGATAAATGAACAAGTGCAGCAGTTAACACTGAACAATGGCGTTTTAGATTCAGCGTTGTCATTGCGTGCATTTCTTTCAACTCGGGCATTAACTGGTGGAACGCGGGTGTTTTTCTTAACGATATTGGATGTGTCTCTGGTGGATCAAGGGCAATATTTTTGCACGGTTTCAAGTATGTTACACACAGGGGATGTTAAAATACTTGCACGGGATTCAATGAATATTCAGGTTCGATATTTCCCTGAAAAAGGAAATCCCTCATGTGCAATACAACCAAGCAAATTAGTGTATCAAGAAAGAGATCAATTTGAGCTGGTGTGTTCTTCTGAAAAGGGATCTCCTAATGTTCAACTGAAATGGTCACGACTTGGATTAACCGAATATTTTCAGCCGATTAACTCAAGTACAGCTAATAAAGTGTATTCAAAGGCTGTTATTACATCATACAGTGCATATCAAGGCGCTATTTTTATTTGTGAAATGACGAGCGCAGCATTCCCGGATTACAAGCGTTCATGTACAGTTGGTCCACTTGTTATAACACAAGAAAATGATCGCGTCAACAGTGACAATTTATTTCCCACAAACCATCCAAGGGCTACACAACAAAATAATGTTAAGCAAAATGTCATTAACGAGTGCAATATTCAATGTGAACATTCTTCAGCTACTGTCTTTTATTTGACAATTGCTACAATGGTCGCGAGTTTAATTTGTATTATATTCTTTTTAACCACTATCATTATGTGTTGTAAATATTGTAATAAGTCAGCGGAGATGAGACAGCATCATGAGTATATTCCAACGCCGCCTATCAGATTTGACGACCCTTCATACAGATCACTACCAAAACGGTCCGGCAATGAACTCGTGTATATGACCTTAGAGGATCCAAATAATCCAGAAGGAAAAGTGCTTCTTCCTAAAGAAGTATTTGATGAGTTCTACAATAAGACTCTTACACTCAGAAAGTCGTGAAAGCCTTTTCAGTTTTGGGGCAACATAAATATTAGGAACCAATTTATAATCATGAACATTATAAGAAGGTACCGTGTACATTTCCATTTCCCTTTGAAAGTAACGTTACAGTTTACTTTAAAATTCCGATATAGTGCGCACCATGTTTTGCTCAAAAACTTGTTCTTCATCACAACACCAATACATCTATTTTGCTGAACAAATTTGCTGAAGTTGCATTCGTCTTAAATCAAAGACGACAATATTTCGTCACATTTCATTAGCAGTTTAAAACGGACGACGAATAATAAGAATCGAGCACTATATCTGAATTAACCAATAAGAAAGAATGTTGATTTGGTTCCCATGTGGATACTGTGGTATAAATTCATGGGTCTTTGGAATCAAGAAAACGGACAGCATATGTATGTATGTAAAACTTCGAACACTAATTAATTATTGGCATACAGTCTTGCATTCATATTGATAGTCAGTCTTGTATTGAAACGAGGTTCATTCTTGTTAGAGTCAAAATGTATTCGAGATGGAAGGTTTTATTTTTGAATTTCATTTCATATTTGAATACCAGTTATTTCCGTGCCAAATTGTTCTTTCATGAATATATTGTGTACTTTTAGAGGATCCAAATAATCCGGAAGGGAAGGTACTTCTTCCTAAAGAGGTATTTGACGAGTTTTATAACAAAACACTGATCCTGAGAAAAACTTGAAATATGTGACAGTCTCTGTCTCTTACAAAATCACAATGGCTCATGTTTTTGTTATCAATGCTGATAGATTACATCGAGTGTGACTGTACACCAAACCAATTACAAGGCTAGCCATATGTACAATTTACAGTTTAACCATTTAAAATTCGTAAACGTCACTTGATAAAGCTAACAATGACACCATAGTACAGATATCACATTCACATCGCTTTTTAAACTTACTAAATGGGCTATTCCAAAGTAACGTTTGTGATCGAAAAATTGAAAAAATCACTTTAAAACGGCTACAAAACCTAACATAAATATTATTTCCACGAGTTTGTTTTTGATAATGGTGCTCACTGGTGGGGTCAAGAAATGTAGATGTTTGAAAATTAAATTAATTGCAAAAATCCCGAGTAAAGTTCATGTAACGTTCGGTAACGTTTGTGACCGCGCACGGAAATGGTTTTTTGCTCCAAAAGACTTCAAAGTACAAATTCTCTGAAGTGCCAACGATATTTATATTGCGCTTTACACCGATTATGGGTAACATATTTACAAATATTTCATAAAATTTACAGAAAATTCTATCGCCAGGTTTTAGTTGAATGCATTGTTTTGTGTTGTAACGTTTGGTAATGTTTGTGACATTTTGGTGTAACTTTTTGGTAACGTTTGTGACATTTTTGAAACAAAACATGAGCACGGATAGACAAACTTTACAATTTCCTATTGGAAAATACTTTTCTCGTGCCAAGTAGCAAATGTGTGACTGAAAAACATGTTTATATGGTCGAATAAAAAAGCTGATTTTTTGCTTGAAATCAAAAAAGGTTTAGTTTTCACTGGAATGAACCAAATACTTGATATTTTGTAGACGTTGGCCGGGGACGTTCGTGTCCATGTTATTGGGAATACATAAAATCGAGTGAAACGTTCTTTATTTGTAATGAATGTTAGTATTGTGGAATGTTAGTATTGTAATTAACATTACATCTTTACGTCTAGCATAGAATAATTCAACTCAGAATCTCTTGTCAGCATAAAAGTAGTTTTTGATCACATTATATGATCTCAAGGTTAATCTTGAACACAAATGAATTTATTGGGTAAGGAAAGTTGATTTTTTAAATAAACAAAATTAATCACTTATCGTAACCTTCAGGCAATATTCAGATCCAAAATTACGGAATGTGTAGGAGAGATATATGTCGAAAATGTACAATTTATATGTGCATGTTTATAGCTTTTCGGATATTTTTCCTGTATCTTAGTTAGTGGAATCCCGCTGATTAGAACTTGACGGATGGACTAAAGTCAGTTTTATGTATGCCATCCGGGATGTCATCATTTTGTCCGCTAAAGCTAAAATGTTGTATTGGGAAAACGTATATAAATGTTGGATATTTATTTATTTTAAGTAGGTTTACTTTAAACTGCGGCTTATAATTTAAATTTTTGAAACCTCATGGGTTCCCAAAATCATATTAGGCACATACGTTTGTTCTGATATCTACACTCATAGAAAGGAAGGATCAAATATGAGACAAAAAGGATCAATTTTGATCCTTTTTAGGTATCAAATATGAGCTTACCCTTTAAGGATCAAAGTGATCCAAAAATAAGGATCAAAATTCTTGATCCGAAAAAAGGATCAAATATTTCTTATAAAAAAGATCTGCCTAAAAACATCTCACTGAAGTGACCCTAGCAGGGTTTGAACCCACGCTGCATGTACACCATGTAATTACGAGACCAACGCTCTAACCACTCGGCCACGGAACAGGCAGTTATCAAGTGTGATGAAATCATCGTATTAAGACCATTGTATGCATTCCCGGCTATGTAGTGGATAAGGGTGTACTCAAATATGAAACAAAAGATCACGTTAGATCCAAACGCGGTATCAAATATGAGCTCATCCTTTCCGTATCAAAGTAATCCAGAAATACGGATCAAAACTTTGATATTGTAATCAAAAAGAATCAAAATAAAATGATCCTAAAATCGGATCAAAAATGATCCTGGTGAATTTGATACATTTGTATATATTGATCCGAAAAAGGATCAAAACGATCCCCGTTGGATCAAAAGTGATCCTTAAAGGATCAAAATAAAATGATCCGGAAAACTACTCGTATATTTGATCCCGGCCTTCTAAGTGTGTATATTATGTAAATGAAAAGCCTGATATTATTTTTTGTAATGAGAGTCACGCTAACTCTAAACTTTCTCTCAAATTCACAATGTACGCTGCACAAAGTAAATGGGATTTGTGAAATCAATATTAATATGCCTCAAACATGAAAAATCATTTTATAAATTTCTTATTGTTTAAAATTATAGAAAATATGGTTTGCGCATCATTTTTCATAGTAAACGACAAAACGGACATCTTTAAAAGAAAATTGTTGAATTAATGACACGTCTTGTTATTGCATAATTACAATGCAACACTCAATTAACCAAAAACATTTTCTACTAACATATTAAATCATAAAGCCGTTGTCCTAAGCAACCAAAACATGAAATCCCTCCCAAAATTTAACTCAAGATAGTTGATATTTATATCACAAGTTTACTATGTGCATAGGACAGCAATATGTTATTTTGTAGTATGTTTACAATAATGGGTTTTTTTTTTAGTTATAATTGTAATTGTGCTTTGCGGAGAAAATTCTAAGCCTGGTTAAAGAAATGAAAACAATATATGTTTGTGAATTTATCTGAAGTTAAATCGAATATACCATAAAATGTATCGCTTGCACCACTTCTTTCTCAACTATTGACAGTTGTATATACATAGTCTAAAAGGTTACTACTTATTCAAAACAAAATTCTCCTTTTGCTTATCGGTTTGCTAACAAACGCCATCTCGTGTCAATTGTATGTTGCATAAATTATCATTAAACGAGAAATCCAAAATGTTAATTAACCAGACTGCGTTGGATGAGCTATCGTTCATTGTTCTCTTTCTCGACGCCATTACAAATTATTTCAGTTACGAACAAGGAGTCTCGGAATTTTACGGCAGAAACTTGTACAAATATTCATCAGTGCTGCAATGTAGCTTATAAAACGTAGTGGAATTATAATTTACATCTTATACATAGAGCCTGTAGCTTGATTTATATTGTACATTTTCATCCTCTTTGTTACAATCATGGAATTATGTTTATCATACAGAGCGTTGTTATATTGCGTATGGACAGTGCTGCTGATGTGTGCTTTCTGTGTTAATTCAGAAACACGGGTGAAAGTGTCCACACCTATTACCCCGATTACAATAAATGGTATTCTACCATTTCAGTGTCAAATATGGAATATGCAAGATGACCATGAGGTTGCAATTGGACGCCGGGTTGATGGACAATTCCAACGTATTTCAGTAGAAGATGTTATGATGAATTCACCACTTTTATCGCGTGCATTTCTTGCTATACGGACATTAACAGGCGGAGAAAAGGTATATTTCTTGACCGTGCTCGATGCTTCTACTTCGGATCAAGGGCAATATCTATGTACTGTGACTACTATATCCCATACCGGTTCCACTCAAGACGTCGCAATGGACTCAATGAACATTCAAATCCGTTCCTTTCCTGGAAAAGGAAACCCGTCATGTGCGATCAATCCCAACAAAATAGTGTATCAAGAAAGAGATAAATTTCAATTATTGTGTTCTTCTGAAATGGGATCTCCGCCTGTTCTACTAAAATGGTTACGACTTGGATATACTGATTATTTTCCGCCGATTAATTCCACTACGGAGAATCAGGTTCACTCAAAGACGGTTATTACAGCATACAACGCATACCAAAGCGCAATATTTGTTTGTGAGATGACAAGCCTGTCTTTTGGGGATTACAAGCGTTCATGCACAGTTGGACCGATTGTAATTTCAAAACTTAATAATCGCGTGGACAACCGCCAATTGATCCCAACGCAGCATCCAAAGGTAACACAACAGAATAATGTCAATAAACAAAATATTGTCATAAATGACTGCAATAATTCATGTGAAAATTCTTCAATGACTGTTTTTTATTTGACTATAGCAACAGTTGGCGCGAGTTTATTGTGTATCATATTCTTTATAACAACTATCATCATGTGCTGTAAATATTGTAATAAGTCAGCAGAGATGAGACAGCATCATGAGTATATTCCAACGCCGCCTATCCGATTTGACGACCCTTCATACAGATCTCTACCAAAACGGTCTGGTAATGAACTCGTGTATATGACTTTAGAGGATCCAAATAATCCTGAAGGAAAGGTGCTTCTTCCAAAAGAGGTATTTGATGAATTTTACAACAAAACACTTACTCTGAAAAAGTCTTGAATTTATTATTTATATTACTGAAAGTTTGACAATAGATCAGTTTGAAAACATTGATGGCAATATGTTTTATTAATTTTCATTCAGACTCTTTTGATTTTGTTTAGTCCGTATCATGCTAGTAAACAACATACACTCCGTAAACAATGTTACGTTCATCCCAATGGCAGAAAATCAGAAATCAGATAATGATTTAAAAAACACACCCAAAATCACGCTATTTGGAGAGATTGATAGCCTCCAGTTATTTAAAACTAGAAAAGTAATCATAAATTAGTTTTGAAATGCAATAATTCATGAAAGTTATGATTATTAAATGTCTCAAAAGCTTAGATATTACATTGAACATGTTGTTTGACTTGTCGTATACGTATAAGGTTATTGGTCTATTTGTCAAACACATAAACGCCATCTATTGTCAGATATATAATGCATAAATTATTCTTAATTATATTGTGAAGCTGCATCCATCATTTATGTTAATTTACAAAAAAAAAAAAGGGATTTGAGAGAACCACCATCTCCTGTCGTTTCTCGACGCCATTACAACCGTCATACACTAAGTGAATTGAATTATTGCAAGAGGAATCATATTGATATTGAATTAGTGAGGTTAGATGAACATTTATTGTCGTAAGTTGTTGGCCGAAAAGACTTTATAACTGGATAATTAGTATCTACTGTGCATCTTTGTTATCCAATAATGGAGTGTATATCTTGTAGAGTGTTGCTGTATTCTGCATTGGTGGTAATGCTGACACATACTGTATGTGCAATATCAGAAACGAGGGTTGAGGTATCTACACCAATCAATCCGATCGTAGTTAATGGAATTTTACCATTTCAATGTCAAATTTGGAATATGGAAAATGATTACAGTGTTATGATTGCTCGCAGGATCAACGGACAAGTACAGCGGTTGACATTAGACAGTGGTGTTTTAGATTCCCCTGTGTCGTCGCGTACGTTTGTAGCTGAACGAGTACTTACTGGTGGAATACGGGTGTATTTTGTGACCATGCTAAATGCATCGCCATTGGACGCAGGGCAGTATATGTGTTCTGTGACCACTATATCTCAAACGGGTTCGATCAAAGAGGTTGCAATGGATACATTGACTATTCAAATTAGTTTATTTCCAGAAAAAGGGAATCCGTCATGTGGAATAAATCCCAACAAATTAGCGTATAATGAAAGAGACACGTACGAATTATTATGTTCTTCTGAAAAGGGATCCCCTTCTGTTCAACTAAAGTGGGTACGTCTTGGATATACTGAATATTTTCCTCCAATCAATTCCACTACAGGGAATCAAGTGCATTCTAAGGCTGTAATTACAGCATACAGTGCGTACCAAGGCGCCATTTTTGTTTGTGAGATGACAAGTCATGCTTTCCCGGATTACAAACGATCTTGTTCTGTTGGCCCGGTTATAATCACAGGACAAATGAATCGTGTAGACGATAACTATCTGATCCCTACGCAGCGACCAATAGTGACGCAACAAAATATTGTTAACATACAAAATATTGAAAAAACCTGCAGAAATCCTTGTGAAAATTCTTCAATTATTATTTTTTATTTAACTATAGCAACAATCGGGGCGAGCTTACTATGCATAATATTTTTTATAGCTACGCTTATCATGTGCTGTAAATATTGTAATAAGTCAGCAGAGATGAGACAGCATCATGAGTATATTCCAACGCCGCCTATCCGATTTGATGACCCTTCATACAAATCACTACCAAACCGGTCTGGTAATGAACTCGTGTATATGACTTTAGAAGATCCAAATAATCCAGAAGGAAAAGTGCTTCTGCCTAAAGAGGTGTTTGACGAGTTTTATAACAAAACGTTAACTCTTAAAAAATCTTAAATTGTGATTATTCTTGGGATATAAATGTCGGATAAAAACTACACATTGCTGTATCAACACCTACTTTAACAGTCCGGGCAACGAACCTAATCAGGTTCGCGAACCAGATCTGGTTCGGTTGAACCAAATTTGGAACAAAAATTCCCACAATGCATTGCACTTATACATTTAGATTCAAATTTAAAACCTAATTTTAACCATTATAGATACTATTGTTTGCTATTTTATCAACATATAATTAATTGTTCTTAGTGAACAATGTTATAATTTTGGTTGAAAAAGTTTTAAAATTATTTACATATCTAATTGATTTCGTAATCTAATTAATTCTATTGTCTTAATTAACACATAACCTCACGGCAGATATTTAAAAACTCATAACAGATTTTTAGGCAATATCTCAAAGGTTAAGAAAACGGCAAGAAAAAGTTTATCAAAACCTAAAATAAACTCCCAGAAACAAAAACCCACAAAAACACCAAATTCCGATTCAGATCTGGTTCGACTGAACCTAATCAGGTTCGCGAACCAAATCAGGTTCGTTGCCCGGACTGTTTAAGGAGGTTTGTTTTTTTGCAAAACTTAAGAAACAATGTTATATATACTAGCTAAAACACAAACCTGTTATCTAATATTTTCTCTTCATTGTTTGTTGTGTATTATTGTTTTATATTGAAGTACCGCGAACAGATATAGCATCCAGTCTATGTAGAAGGACATGGTTATAACTATGAGATTATAATTACCATAATTTGGTAAGCTTCATTCTAGAGGATATTTCGAAACTTTCTACGGAATAGATTGCATTTTGCACCACATGATCATTTGTACTGTATGTTTTATGGACCATATGGAATTACCGTGTCCTGCTGCATATATATAGGTTTGGGTGCATACAGATTATGTATCAATATTGATCATGTATAAGAATAATGAATGCTATAGTGATCCGTTTAATTTTGCAACGTATATCAAAACTAGTGTCTGTTTGTAGTTTCTTACAAATAATTTGAGAATGTAAACATGGTAAATTCGATACAGATCTGAAATCAAACGCACACCATTTATGTTCAAACCAATTACTAGTACGCCACCATACCAGTAGTTTGTTTTTACACATGCTTCTTACCAATGTCAAATTTTAGTAAAACGTATATATGTTGATAAATTTATCGAATGAAACGTTTTAACGTTTTAATGAAGGTTTAATAATTTTGAATCAAGCAATCACACCTGTGCCTGTAATTTAAAGCGTATGGGTGATCCGTGGGTTTTCACTTAAAGTAAAAACGCCATCTACCACTAGAACCACTACACATATATTATTCTTAATTAGGTTATCTACACTATGCTATTGAAAAAGATGTAACAGTGAACCATTATTCAGATTTGTTTCTCGACGCCATTGCAAATGCTATTGTAGAATGAAATGTACGTATGTCATTTCTGCATAGAATCATTTCAATAATTTTTCTGACCAATTTGTAGAATAATCTGGAAAATATGGCGATCTAAATGATAACAGGATTGTTAATATTGAAATATAATTGTAATTTCTTAGCGGTGGATATTTTACCATTGTGTATCATTGCAAACATGGAGTGTATATCGCAGAGAGCGTTGTTGTTTTGTATATGGGCGGTTACGCTAATGAATGCTCTCTTAGTTGTATCAGAAACAAGGGTGGAAGTGTCTACAGCGATCAACCCTATCACAACTGGAGGAATTTTACCATTTCAATGTAAGATTTGGAATATACAAGATGAGTATGGTGTTATGATTGCACGCAGGGTTGATGGACAACTACAACGGTTAACAACACTGGATGGCGATGTATTACCACAATCCTCTGTGTCGTCGCGTACGTATCTTTCTGTACGATCTTTAACTGGTGGAGTGCGGATATATTTTTTAACCATGCTTGATGTTTCTTTGCTTGACCAAGGACAATATTTTTGCACTGTAACATTAATGTCTCATTCAGGAGATATTGAAGTTCTTGCACGGGATTCTATGAATATTCAAATTAGTTATTTCCCTGCGCAAGGAAACCCGTCATGTGCAATAAATCCAAACAAACTGGTGTATCAAGAAAGAGATGAATTTGAGCTGATATGTTCTTCTGAAAATGGATCTCCCTCTGTTCAATTAAAATGGTCACGTCTTGGATATACTGAATATTTCCAACCGATCAATTCAAGTAACGTAAATCAAGTTCACTCAAAGGCGGATATGAGAGCATACACTGCTTACCAAGGCGCCATTTTTATTTGTGAAATGACAAGCCAAGCTTTCCCAGATTACAAGCGATCGTGCACTGTTGGACCGATAGCAATCGAGAAACAAAAAAATCATGTAAATAATAACCATTTAATCCCAACCAACAATCCAAAGGTAACTCAACAAAATGATTTTAATGAACAAAATATTCTTGTCAATGACTGCAGGAATTCTTGTGAAAATTCTTCTATCATCGTGTTTTATTTGATCATCGCAACAATAGGCGGAAGTTTACTTTGTATTATATTCCTTATAACCACCATCATCATGTGTTGTAAATATTGTAATAAATCAGCACAACTGACACAGCATCATGAGTATATTCCAACGCCGCCTATCCGATTTGACGACCCTTCTTACAGATCTCTTCCAAAACGTTCTGGTAATGAACTCGTGTATATGACTTTAGAGGATCCAAATAATCCGGAAGGAAAAGTGCTGCTCCCTAAAGAGGTATTTGATGAATTTTATAACAAAACACTTACTCTTCGGAAATCTTGATATATTGTAATATTATTTCATGATGCTTCATTTTATTCAGATGGTTTTGATGAAAGTGAATTTTATAACTTAATACCATTACAAATCGTAGATTACATATGACCAGTCATATCTAAAAATAATTTAGGGTCCCAAAATCAAATTTAACATTTTGGTCTCATTTTAAAACTGAGATGTAAACTTTCAAATTACATATAGGATACTTGGTTGCAACGTTACAGTCAAATCTATTTATTGCATGTAGCTGATTCCGAAAAAGATAGTTTTTGATAAGTTTGTGGATTGTGCACTATCTAAAACTTGAAAGGAGATATTTTATCTTTGATTTTATTAACCTTTGTAATGTTTTCAGGTTGGAACCTGATTGACATGATTCTATACCATCAAAGGTAATGTTTTTGATAAAATTAGACATTTGACCTCTGGCATGATTTTTAAATGTTATAACCTTTAATGTCCCACGTAATATACTATGCCGACGTTAAGGACCTATAGATATGATGGGTCACATATTTGTTCAATTTCAATCAAGTTTTATAATAAGGGGTGATATATAAAATGTGTAAATCTATAAGTAATAGAGTTCTTCTTCCCCCGTTGAATATAAGTGTTATGTGAAAATAAAAGAATGTAATATTGTAAATAGTTCGTTTACACTCAGATACCAACTTCGATTTGAAAAGGCAGTCGACAGATCAACAACAAAAATTCCTTTCTAAAATCTCTTTTACAGTAAACATTTATAGAATCTCAATATTGTATATATATTACTTTGCTTGTAGCAAGATGATCATCATAGATAGTTGATTTACTATTTGTATTAAACTTTATCGAATGTGATGTGTGTAATGTAATAATATTTTTCTGGCGTAAATTATGTCACAACATTCGGTTGATTCTCACATTTTGGTCTAGATCTTCAAAACCGTACGTTGGAAACCCATCTAAAATATAATTTTGAAATAGTAGTAGCTGCTTGTATGCTTTTTTTGCCTATTACGTCATGATTGTTAAAGTATGAAAATCGTCTTAAAATCATTTGAGACTCCTAGTATATTAAAAGTAATAACGCCATCTAGTGCTGGTATTGCCATGCATAAATTAAGCTGTTAATATTCAATATGTTAATGAAATACATTGTGCAAGTCTAAACCGTTATTTGCTTCTGTTTCTCGACACTATTGCAAATGCTACTCGAGAATAAAACGTAATGGATGTTATTCAAAAAGTCGTTTCGTTATTGGATTGAAATATTTAGTCCAAAAGGGAACTGGAAATATTATTACGATTTAAGATAAGGAATATCTTGTTTACATGCACAGTAAGGAGATTTTATAGCTGTTAATGTTAGTGTATGGTTACAAAGATGGAGAGTATATCGTGCAAAGCCTTGCTATATTGTACATGGACAGCTATGCTAATGCATACTGGTTTTGCAGTATCAGAACCAAGGGTAGAAGTGTCGACGCCGATTCATCCTATTATTACAGGAGGGATTTTACCATTCCAGTGCAAGATTTGGAATATGCAAAATGATTATGGTGTCATGATTGCACGTAGGATTAATGGTCAACTACAACGGTTGACATTAGATGGTGATGTTTTGCTACAAACCTCTGTATCATCGCGTACGTTTCTTTCTGTACGTACTTTAACTGGCGGAGTACGTGTATATTTCTTAACCATGCTTGAAGCATCTCCATTGGATCAAGGACAATATTTTTGCACTGTAACAACACTGTCTCATACAGGTGCTACTAATGATCTTGCAAGGGATTCAATGAATATTTTAATTCGCTCTTTTCCTGAAAATGGAAACCCTTCATGTGCAGTAAATCCTAACAAATTGATGTATCAGGACCGAGATAAATTTGAACTGATTTGTTCTTCTGAGGTTGGATCGCCATCGGTGCAGCTTAAGTGGTCACGACTTGGATATACAGATAATTTTCCACCAATTAATTCTAGTACAGGTAATCAAGTTCATTCAAAGGCTATTATTACTGCATACACTGCATATAAAGGCGCCATTTTTACTTGTGACATGACAAGCCAAGCTTTCCCTGACTACAAGCGATCTTGTACCATTGGCCCGATAACAATTGCACAAGGGAATATAGGCATGGAAAACAACCATTTAATCCCTACTCAACGTCCGAAAGTAATCAAGGAAAATACGGCTAATAAACAAAACAATATTATTAGCGACTGTAGTAATTCATGTGAAAATTCTTCACTCACAGTATTTTATTTGACTGTGGCAACAATTGGCGGTAGTTTAATGTGTATAATATTCCTTATAACAACAATAATTATGTGCTGTAAATATTGTTATAAGTCAGCAGAGATGAGACAGCATCATGAGTATATTCCAACGCCACCCATCCGATTTGACGACCCTTCATACAGATCTCTACCAAAACGGTCTGGTAATGAACTCGTGTATATGACTTTAGAGGATCCAAATAATCC
>JXSR01S032559.1:0-14494 GCA_000969725.1 Ophiothrix spiculata | reverse complement strand
ATTTCAAGCGTTCATGTACAGTTGGACCGATTGTATATATTGATCCGAAAAAGGATCAAAAGTGACCCTTAAAGGATCAAAACAAAATGATCCGGAAAACTACTCGTATATTTGATCCCGGCCTTCTAAGAGTGTAGATAAAGACCGAAAGTTCCCAAGTTTTCTAAGTTTATACATATTAAGGTTTTATTTGCAGAAATCTATAGCAACATTGAAATTATAGAAAAAATGAATTAATTGCTTTTTAAAAGAATATCGTAATAAGAATGAATTGTTGGTTAAATGATATAAAGTGCTGGTCATATTTTAAATTACAGAAAAGATAATACATATCCAATTAATCAATTTTGTTCATACTGAAATCCGTAAATCCAACTTGAAATAGTTAATATTTCTGACTGATTAACACAATAATTGCAAAGGATGAAACTGTTCATTCTATTTCTGAATGAAGCAATAATCCTCTGCTTTGCATTGATAATATAACATATCATACTCTTTATGATTAATTTAAACCAGTAGATGGTGCTATTACCGTGACATGCTTTTATCATATGAAATTATATCTTATTGACTGTCCATTAGAACTTTAAGAACAATCTTCACTGAAACATACTTTTTGTATTACATGTACAATATTAGTAGCGAGATAACACCATAGTTGGATAATAGTATCACAATTTGTATTTAACGTGTATATGACTTTAGAGGATCCAAATAATCCAGAAGGAAAGGTTCTTCTCCCTAAAGAAGTATTTGATGAATTTTACAACAAAACGCTTAGAAAATCTTAAATTGGTTAATGTTTGTTTGATCATGTTTAACCAATGGTAATGAATTGTAATTGTGATACTTTTATTGTGTAAATGTTGGGTACAATTTGTCTTTTCCGGCCGGAGTCAGCTTTATGTATAACACTTATAAATTATTATTACTAATAATTTGCTCAAAATTAAATATATAGATAACTCTAACGATTTGAAAGACAAAACGGCAATATAAAAGCATTGGAAATGTCGTTTTCTAGACTATTTGTTGTGATAGTTATAGAGTTATTAAAGTTTTATCCTTTATAATATGCACAAACCATTTTGAATATGTGTGTAATGTTATAATATTTTTCTGGCGTAAATTATGTCACAACATTCGGTTGATTCTCACATTTTGGTCTAGATCTTCAAAACCGTACGTTTGAAACCCATCTAAAATATATTTTTGACATAGTAGTAACTGCTTGTATGCTTTTGCCTATTATGTCATGATTGTTAAAGTATGAAAATCGTCATAAAATCATTTGAGACTCCTAGTATATTAAAAGTAATAACGCCATCTAGTGCTGGTATTGCTATGCATAAATTAAGCTGTTAATATTCAATATGTTAATGAAATACATTGGGCAAGTCTGAACCGTTATTTGTTTCTCGACACTATTACAAATGCTATTCGAGAATAAAACGTAATGGATGTTATTCACAAAGTCGTTTCGTTATTGGAATGAAATATTGAGTGCAAAAGGGAACTGGAAATATTATTACAATTTAAGATAAGGAATATCTTGTTTTACATGCACAGTAAGGAGGTTTTATAGCTGTTAGTGTATAGTTACGAACATGGAGAGTATATCGTGCAAAGCCTTGCTATATTGTACATGGACAGCTATGCTAATGAATACTGGTGTTGCAGTATCAGAACCAAGGGTAGAAGTGTCGACGCCGATTCATCCTATTATTACAGGAGGGATTTTACCATTCCAGTGCAAGATTTGGAATATGCAAAATGATTATGGTGTCATGATTGCACGTAGGATTAATGGTCAACTACAACGGTTGACATTAGATGGTGATGTTTTGCTACAAACCTCTGTATCATCGCGTACGTTTCTTTCTGTACGTACTTTAACTGGCGGAGTACGTGTATATTTCTTAACCATGCTTGAAGCATCTCCATTGGATCAAGGACAATATTTTTGCACTGTAACAACACTGTCTCATACAGGTGCTACTAATGATCTTGCAAGGGATTCAATGAAT
The DNA here is from genome assembly GCA_000969725.1 of Ophiothrix spiculata. Taxonomy (NCBI): domain Eukaryota; kingdom Metazoa; phylum Echinodermata; class Ophiuroidea; order Amphilepidida; family Ophiotrichidae; genus Ophiothrix; species Ophiothrix spiculata. Next base: position 12,464 of record JXSR01S032559.1, on the reverse strand, counting down.
ATTTTAATTCGCTCTTTTCCTGAAAATGGAAACCCTTCATGTGCAGTAAATCCTAACAAATTGATGTATCAGGACCGAGATAAATTTGAACTGATTTGTTCTTCTGAGGTTGGATCGCCATCGGTGCAGCTTAAGTGGTCACGACTTGGATATACAGATAATTTTCCACCAATTAATTCTAGTACAGGTAATCAAGTTCATTCAAAGGCTATTATTACTGCATACACTGCATATAAAGGCGCCATTTTTACTTGTGACATGACAAGCCAAGCTTTCCCTGACTACAAGCGATCTTGTACCATTGGCCCGATAACAATTGCACAAGGGAATATAGGCATGGAAAACAACCATTTAATCCCTACTCAACGTCCGAAAGTAATCAAGGAAAATACGGCTAATAAACAAAACAATATTATTAGCGACTGTAGTAATTCATGTGAAAATTCTTCACTCACAGTATTTTATTTGACTGTGGCAACAATTGGCGCTAGTTTAATGTGTATAATATTCCTTATAACAACAATAATTATGTGCTGTAAATATTGTAATAAGTCAGCAGAGATGAGACAGCATCATGAGTATATTCCAACGCCACCCATCCGATTTGACGACCCTTCTTACAGATCACTACCAAAACGGTCTGGAAATGAGCTCGTGTACATGACTTTAGAGGATCCAAATAATCCGGAAGGAAAAGTGCTTCTTCCTAAAGAGGTATTTGATGAATTCTATAACAAAACACTAACTCTCAGGAAATCTTGAGCACTAAATAACTGATATATTGTGGAAAGCGAACACATTTTATAGCTTTATGAAAGAAGATGAAAGTTTCGACGACGATTAAAATGTTTGCCAATGTTTCTAGTGGAGCATTACGGTATACGTTTTGTAAAGGTTTTGTGAAATCAGGATTAATTTGATTTAAATACAAGTACAAGAATATTATGGTTTGTAAAGTTTCCATGTTTCATGCAATATTTTTCAAGACTGTACAAGAGTATTATGGTTGTAAAGTTATCATGCATCATGCAATTTTTTCCGGACTGCAAATTCACTAGGAAAATATAAGTGGGTTGACAAGGCTGCGGTATGGGTTCTACTTTAATGTGTACAATATTCTTCATAACCACTGTCATTAAGTGTTGTAAATGTTGTAATAATCAGCTGAAGTAACAGAGCATCATGAGTCAAATCGGTCTGAACTAGTGTACATTGCTTTAGAAGATCCAAAATATTCATTCATTCATTCACTTGGCTTTTATTAAAAGCATATCGTGACCCAAATGTCACGTTACATGTAAATTTACCTATATGAAGAGCTGATTTGCAAAACGGCTTGGAGACTATTTTTTCAAAAATGAGTTTTTGATAGATTCTTACAGACCTTTAACTTGAGCATCATCCTGGCCAAAACGTTTGTTGAAAAAAATCTCCTGAAGTGGGTTATCCCGAAATGTTACTTTTATGCCCAAATATGGACATAGTATGACCATTTTTGCCCATACATGGCAACTTTTTTTATTACACATGCCCAGATGTATATAAAGTATATCATAGCCTAAGAAAGAATTGAAAAAGACATTTTGCAAAAATTTGGAAGATAGGTGGTTCTTAAGTTGAAATTCGATGAGTTTCCCTGCAAAACGGCTTAATCCATTTTCACTAAAAAATAAATAGCCAATTAATTAAAAAACATTTGATGAGTTATCTTAATTACACCTTATTTTTAAAGACATATTAGTAAAGAAATAATAAAATCATTATCACGAATTTTGTGACACATTTTGATGTCCTAGCAGTGTTTTGCCCTTTTCTCAAAAAGTGCAGCAAAATGGATGTAAGCCATTTTGCAAGTCAACTCTTCATATGACCTATATAAAACTTGTAAAATTATACAGACTATAGATAAAAAACATGCAGGGTATATATAAAAATATTAAAAACATTTAAACTTTTTAAATTATAATCTAAGGCCAATAGAGAGAAGGGTGACTAAATTTCAAATTTTCTTAATTTAGGTACACGTAGCATTACTGAACAAAATAGTCAAGTATTATACTTCTGACAACGTTCCCAAGTATATAAAATGTAAGAACGCCATCTAGTGCTGGAATTACTGCAAACTCATAAATTATTCTTAATCAGGCTGTTCGTATTCAATATGATAATCAAATAGAATGGACAAGCCTGAACCTTTTTTCATTGTTGTTTCTCGACACCATTACCATTGTATTACAGAATAAAACGTACGGATGTTGATGTTATTCAAAAATCAGTTTCATATTTGATTGATACATAATCTCAAAAGTAAAAAATAGTATTACAAGGGAGGAAATGCTTTATTTACATGCACAGTTTTGTGATGAGATTTCTTAGCTGATCTTGTTAGTGTATATTGTAGCAAATATGGAGAGTACATCTTGCATATCATCATCATCATTGTGTTGTGCGTGGATTATTATACTGGTGAACACTGGTTATGTTATATCAGAACCAAGGGTTGAAGTATCCACACCGATTCATCCAATTATTGCAGGAGGAATTTTACCATTCCAATGCCAGATTTGGAATATGCAAAACGACTATAGTGTTATGATTGTTCGCAGGATTAATAGTCAATTACAACGGTTGACATTGGATGGAGATGTTCTATTACGATCGTCTGTGTCGTCGCGTACATTTCTTTCAGTACGGACATTAACCGGCGGAGTACGGGTATATTTCTTAAGTATACTTGAAGCTTCCATATTGGATCAAGGACAATATTTCTGCACTGTTAGGACGCTGTCAGAAACAGGTGCCAGTAATGATCTTGCAAGGGATTCAATGAATATTTTAATTCGTTCTTTTCCTGAAAGAGGAAACCCTTCATGTGGTATAAATCCTAACAAGTTAATGTACCAGGAACGAGATAAATTCGAATTGTTTTGTTCTGCTGAGATGGGATCTCCACCAGTTCAATTAAAATGGTCACGCCTTGGATATACTGATTATTTTTCACCGATTAATTCAAGTACAGGGAATCAAGTACATTCAAAGGCTGTTATTACTGCATACACTGTATACCAAGGCGCCATCTTTATTTGTGAGATGACGAGCCAGGCTTTCGTGGATTACAGGCGTTCATGTACAGTTGGGCCGATTGTCATAACAGAAAAAAATGATCGTGTTGACAGCAACCCTTTAATCCCAACGCAGCGCCCAAAGGTAACAGACCAAAGCCCAGTTAACAAACAAAATATCATTAATGAATGCACTGATTTATGTAACAAGTCTTCATCAACTGTTTTTTACTTGACTATCACTACATTGGGTGCAGGTTTACTGTGTATTATATTCCTCATAACTACTATCACAATGTGTTGTAAATATTGTAATAAGTCAGCAGAGATGAGACAGCATCACGAGTATATTCCAACGCCGCCTATCCGATTTGATGACCCTTCATACAGATCTCTACCAAATCGGTCTGGTAATGAGCTCGTGTACATGACTTTAGAGGATCCAAATAATCCGGAAGGAAAAGTGCTTCTTCCCAAGGAGGTATTTGACGAGTTCTACAACAAAACATTAACTCTTAGAAAATCTTGAGTACGAGAGAATTTATTAAAGTATTTACCTATAAAAGTATTGCTGCATTATTGTTAACGTCACTATTAATTCTATTGTGTACTCCAATGATTCAAATGAGTTCAATAGATTATATGATTGTTATAATTAATCGCAAAAACATTACTGTAAATAACATGGTTTCGACCAACGTTCAGAACCAATAGGAGTTTTCTTAGTTTGTTCTATTACAATTCGTAAAACAAACAGGCAAACAAACTTATCACTTTAAGTTGGTTTGGTATTATTTCGGTATGATTTGGGTTTTACCGATAGCATGTGTCTACGCCATCTAGCGACAGCTCTCTTCTGTGATGCATAATTTATCTTCATCTTGTTACGATATTAAATATGTTAATAACCTAGTGTTGAAGAAGGTAGAACGATCATTCATTGTTCTTTCTCGACGCCATTACAAGTGTTTTGTACAAAAATCAAGTGATATCGACCATACAAATGCTCTATGATATACCGAAGATGATAACTATGTTTACAATATGAATTAGGAATACTATAGAATAAAATTGTTTTTAGAAACGGATCATTTATAGTTGGATTTACAGTGTGGTTGTGCACTGTTCATTCTGCAGCAATAATGAAGTATATATCGTGTAGAGTGTTACTCTGTTGTACATGGACGGTCATGTTGATGAGTGCTGATTATGCATTATCAGAAACAAGGGTAGAAGTATCTACTCCTATTACTCCGATTGTTGTCGGTGGAATGTTACCATTTCAGTGTAAAATATGGAATATGCAAAATAATCACGATGTTACTATTTCACGCAGTATAAATGAACAATTTGAAAGGCTATCGGTAGATAATACCATTGTGGATACACCAGTGTCGTCGCGTACATTTCTTTCTATACGAACATTAACCGGCGGAGTGCGGGTATATTTTCTAACAATTCTTGATGCTTCCCCGTTGGACCAAGGTCAATATTTTTGCACCGTTACAACGATGTCACAAGAAGGTGTTGTTAATCTTGCACGAAATTCAATATTTATTCAAATTCGATATTTCCCTGTTAATGGAAATCCATCATGTGCAATAAATCCAAACAAACTAGTGTATGATGAAAGAGATACATTTGAATTATCGTGTTCTTCTGAGAAGGGATCTCCATCCGTTCAATTAAAATGGTCACGACTTGGATATACTGATTACTTTCCACCGATTAATTCCACTACGGAGAATCAAGTACACTCAAAAATTGTCATTACAGCATACACAGCATATCATAGCAGTATTTTTATATGTGAAATGACGAGCACAGCTTTTGTACATTACAAGCGTTCATGCACTGTGGGCCCAATTATCATCACACAACAAAATGATCATGTCGACAGTAATCATTTGATTCCCACACAGCGTCCAAAGGTAACACAGCAAAATACAGTCAACAAACCAAACATTGTTGAAGACTGTAGTGATTCTTGTAAAAATTCCACTTCTACTGTTTTTTATTTGACAATTGCTACATTGGGCGCCAGTTTACTATGTATTATATTTTTCATAACGACTGTCATAATGTGTTGCAAATATTGTAATAAGTCATCAGAGATGAGACAGCATCATGAGTATATTCCAACGCCGCCTATCCGATTTGACGACCCTTCATACAGATCTCTTCCAAAACGGTCTGGTAATGAACTCGTGTATATGACTTTAGAGGATCCAAATAATCCGGAAGGAAAAGTGCTCCTTCCTAAAGAAGTATTCGATGAATTTTATAACAAAACACTTACTCTCAGAAAATCGTGAGTAATTCATTCTCAAATCAATGATATGATAATTGGGGTAGTTGTGAAAAAGTTTTAATTGCTGTATGAAAGAAGATGCAATGTTTCGATGATGATGATGATGATGATGGTGATGATAATGATATATTCCAGTGTATATAAATAATTGTTATGTATTATGTACGAATGATTTCATACAATCGTAATTAAGTTTAAAATTACAAACAAAAATATCATAACTGTAAAAGTTTCATTTATCATGTTATTTTTCTTATCTAATAATTAAGTAACAAGCAAACAAACAAATGAAAAAGAAAAACATAGTGTAGTTATACTTGTAGATCTGTGATATGTTTATAAATTCGTAATGTAAATGTTATTGACATAACAAAATATGAGATAACACTACTGCGTGAATTGTTCTACGCCATCTAGCGACAGGTCTCTGCTGCATAATTTATCTTCATTAAGGGTTGATATTAAATATGCAATAGCGGAGTAGGATGAACCAATATTCATTGTTGTTTCTCGACGCCATTACAAAAGATTTGTACATGAACGGAATTAAGAGAAAATGAAATGCATACAATGCAGCCTCATATACAGAAGATGCTAATCATATTTAAAATGTAATTCTAACAGAGGAATATATTGTATATTGTGTATTAACAATATAGATGTCATACAAAATAAAACATTGGATGTCTTAGCTGGATATATCGTGTAATTTTAACGCCATAAAGCACTGCAAACATGGACTGTATATCGTGCAGAGTATTATTGCATTACGCATGGATAATAATGCTGATGAATTTTGTTTGTGTTAAATCAGAGACAAGAGTAGAAGTATCTACACCTATAAGCCCAATAGTAGTTGAAGGAATTATACCAATTAAGTGTAAAATATGGAATATGCAGGATGGCCATAGCGTAGCTATTGCCCGCAGGGTCAATGGAGTATTTCAACGGATATCAATGGACGATGTAATAATGAATGTGCCAGTATCGTCGCGTTCATTTCTTGCTATACGGACATTAACCGGCGGAGTACGGGTATATTTCTTAACCATTCTTGATGCTTCCCCGTTAGACCAAGGACAATATTTTTGCACCGTTACAACGATGTCACAAGAAGGTGTTGTTAATGATCTTGCACGAAATTCAATGAATATTCAGATTCGATATTTTCCTGAAAATGGAAACCCGTCATGTGCAATAAATCCTAACAAATTAGTGTATGAAGCAAGGGACAAATTTGAGTTGTTATGTTCTTCTGAAAAAGGATCTCCTCAAGTTCAACTTAAATGGTCACGACTTGGATATACCGATTATTTTCCACCAATTAATTCTAGCACAGCTAATCAAGTGCATTCAAATGCTGTGGTTATATCTCACAGCGTATATCAAGGCGCCATTTTTATTTGTGAAATGACGAGCCCAGCATTTTCGGATTACAAGCGTTCATGTACAGTAGGTCCGATTGTAATTAATCAACAGAATGATCGCGTCGGCAGTGACCATTTAATTCCTACCCAACGTCCAAAGGTAACTCAGCAAAATGCGGTTAAAAAACATAGTGTCAGGAATGAGTGCAATACTGATTGTGGGAATTCTTCGAGTACTGTTTTTTATTTGACTATTGCTACATTAGGCACCAGTTTACTGTGCATTATATTCCTCATAACTACTATCATTACGTGTTGTAAATATTGTAATAAATCAGCAGAGATGAGACAGCATCATGAGTATATTCCAACGCCGCCTATCCGATTTGACGACCCTTCTTACAGATCTCTACCAAAACGGTCTGGTAATGAACTCGTGTATATGACATTAGAGGATCCAAATAATCCAGAAGGAAAGGTGCTTCTTCCTAAAGAGGTATTTGATGAATTCTACAACAAAACACTAACTCTCAGAAAATCATGAATACCTTTAATACTATTAATACAGTGAAAATTTGTTAAGTACAAGCGCTGATAATACAAAAAACAAGGTGATTAAGAGGTCCCGAGAATCAATTTTATATGTTAAATAAGTTGGATAATACACACTCCTGATAATACAAGCTAAATTTTACGGTCCCAAAAATCTTGTATTAACAAGGTTTTACTTTATAATTGGTTTACGAAAGATGGTAAAATATTCGAACTATAAAAAAATGCTCAAATGTTGTTAATGACGCTATTAATATGCGGTATACTCTGATGACTTTCTAATTATATACATATAATTTAATCAGGCATATGATTTATTTTCGTCTAATATTCGGTAGTATTCTATGAAATATACGATAAATTAACATTAGTCTTGATTAATTCGTTTGAAATAAAACAGTGATTTTTGATAGTACTACCAACAACGCATGTTTACGCCATCTAGCGACAGTTATCTTCTCTGATGCATAATTTATCCAAATCAGTTATTTAATATTAGATATGTTAATGAGCCAGAGTGAAAAAGGGTGAGCGACCATTTATTGTTTCTCGACGCCATTACAAGTGATTTACACAAAGAATAAGGTATATCGACCTTTTATCTGCTGTATGGTATGCCGAAGATGAAAGTCATGCTTACTATGTAAAACAGGAAACTATAAAATATAATTATCTTGATTTCAAACCGATATTCTGGCTGGATTTATGCTTTGGTTGTGCACTGTATATATATGTGCAATAATGGACTATATATCGTGTAGAGTGATGTGCTGTTATACATTGACGATACTGTTGATGACTGCTGCCTATGTATCATCAGAAACAAGGGTTGAAGTGTCTTCACCTCTATCACCGATTGTAGTTGACGGAATTCTACCATTTCAGTGTCAAATATGGAATATGCAAAATGACCATGGCGTTACTATTTCACGGAAGATAAATGGGCAATTTGAAAGGTTATCAGTAGATAACATCATTATGGGTACACCAGTGTCATTGCGTACGTTTCTGGCTATACGAACAATAACCGGAGGAATACGGGTATATTTCTTAACCATGCTTGATGTTTCTCCGCTGGACGAAGGACAATATTTTTGCACTGTTACCGCAATATCAGAAACCGGTGCATTTCAAGAACTCACCTCGGATTCATTGAATATCAGAATCAGACATTTTCCCGGAAAAGAAAGTCCAGCGTGTGCAATAAATCCAAATAAATTAGTGTATCAAGAAAGGGATAATTTTGAACTAACATGCTCTTCAGAAAAGGGATCTCCACCTGTTCAATTAAAATGGTCACGACTTGGATATACGGATTATTTTTCACCCATCAACTCTAGTACAGAAAATCAACTACATTCAAAGGCTGTTATTACAGCATACACTGCATATCAAAGCGCCATTTTTATCTGTGAAATGACAAGCCAGACTTTCCTGGATTACAAGCGTTCATGTACTGTGGGTCCGATTACCATTGCCCTCCAAAATGATCGCTTCGTCAACAACCACTTAATCCCCACACAGCGTCCAAAGCTGACGCAAGAAAATACAGTTGAGGAACAAAATATAATTAATGACTGTAATGATTTATGCAAAAACTCTTCATCTACTATTTTTCATTTGACAATCGCTACATTGAGTGCGAGTATACTGTGTATCATATTCTTTATAACAACTTTCATTATGTGTTGTAAATATTGTAATAAGTCAGCAGAGATGAGACAGCATCATGAGTATATTCCAACGCCGCCTATCCGATTTGACGACCCTTCATACAGATCTCTACCAAAACGGTCTGGTAATGAACTCGTGTATATGACTCTAGAGGATCCAAATAATCCAGAAGGAAAAGTGCTTCTTCCTAAAGAGGTATTTGATGAATTCTATAACAAAACGCTAACTCTTCGAAAATCTTGATCACTTTATATTTTAAAAAAATAGTATGTTAAATAAATTTAAAAAACCCCAACAACTTGGATTGTTTCACAAAAAGGAGACAATGATTTGGGGATAGAAATTTGTGCAAAAAGTAGTATGATGATTATTTTATAATCAAGTACAGTATATAATTTTTATATGTATTTTTTCTGATTCGCACATTTACTAGGAAGCAGACAAACAAAGAAAAACAGATGCAGTTTTGCTTCGGTGATATATTCATACCTAATGTAACTGCCAACATTATTCTGTAATATGGGTTAACAACGCTACGCTATGGCTTCTACGCCATCTAGCGACAGGTCTGTGAAGCATAATTTATCCTAATTAAGTGGTTAATATAAGATATGTTAATAAGCAAGAATAGAAATAGGTGAACCATCATTCATTATTGTTTCTCGACATCAATGCAAGTGTGTACATGAACGGAATAAATTGGGAAGAAGAACAATTTTACAAATACACCATATTCTGTACTGCAAAGATGATAATCATGTTTACAGGATCATAAATATTCTGCATTAATACTGTATTCCTCCTAGTATAATAACTGGATGTTTCAGATGGACATATCGTTTATTTTTAGTGTCAAAAATAGCTACAATAATGGACTGTATGTCATCCAGAGTGTTGTTGTATTGTGTATGGACGGTAATGCTGATGAATAATGTTTGTGTTAAATCAGAAATAAGGGTAGAGGTGTCTACACCTATAAGCCCTATCGAAGTAGAAGGGATTATACCATTTCAGTGTCAAATATGGAGTATGGGAGATGGTCATAGTGTAGCTATTGGCCGCAGGATTGGAAATAAATTTGAACGAATATCCGTGGACAATGTCATGATGGATACACCAGTATCGTCACGTGCATTTCTTGCTATACGGACATTAACCGGTGGAGTACGGGTTTATTTCTTAACCATCCTTGATGCTTCTCCGTTGGATCAAGGGAAATATTTTTGCACTGTATCATCAATAACAGAAACCGGTTCACTTCAGGAACTTACCTCGAATTCAATTGATATCAAAATTCGGAAATTTCCAGAGAAAGGAAACCCGTCTTGTGTAATAATTCCAAATAAATTAATATACCAAGAAAGAGATCAATTTCAACTAATATGTTCTTCAGAAAAAGGATCGCCACCTGTTCAATTAAAATGGTCACGACTTGGATATACGGATTATTTTTCACCTATTAATTCTAGTACAGAAAATCAAGTTCACTCAAAGGTGGTTATTACAGCATACACTGCATATCAAAGCGCTATTTTTGTTTGTGAAATGACAAGCCAGGCTTTCCCAGATTACAAGCGTCCATGTCATGTGGGCCCGATTATCATCACCCGACAAAATGATCACGTTGTCAACAACCATTTAAACCCTACACAACGTTCAATGGTAACGCAAGAAAATGCAGTTAACAAACAAAATACCATTAATGAATGCAATTATCAGTGTGAAAGTTCTTCAGTCACTGTGTTTTATTTGACTATTGCTACGATGAGCGCAAGTTTACTCTGTATTATATTTTTAATAACTACTATTACTATGTGCTGCAAGTATTGCAATAAATCAGCACAGATCAGGCAGCACCATGAGTACATTCCTACGCCACCTATTCGATTTGACGATCCTTCATATAGATCACTTCCAAAGCGTACTGGTAATGAATTAGTGTATATGACTCTAGAAGATCCCGATAACCCAGAAGGAAAAGTGCTTCTCCCTAAGGAAGTATTTGATGAATTCTATAACAAAACATTAACTCTTCGGAAAACATAGAGGCGTAAATGATAAAGTGTGAACTGAACAAAGCTAGTGGAATATTTATTGCTTAAGTAACTTGACAATGTAAAATACAACACTTATTCATACAATTTTTGTGATCATTATTTATCTGTTGATATTATGATGAAGTGACGATATCCATCATATATTACACAAATTATGGATATAAATAGATATGTTTATATCCTAGATATAACCTAGATATGCAGTAGAAATCCAACATGAATATGAAAGCTGATATTTATATACATTTTATATAGGAATATACAAAAATGTGTGATATGGATGTTTAAACGCTTAAATTAGTACAGAACAATAGCCAAATGTTACTACATGCATCGAAATACACATTAGGTTTTATATAAAGATTTAAAAGTGGTTAAAGGTGTAAAATCGATCCATTCTATCCCCAGGGCTCAACTAGAATAGTACAATTTTGATATCAAATCAAACCCATATTTTTCTGATTATACATCCAAAATTTTACCCCTAAACTTCTTTATAGTTTTGGAGATAAAACATACAATTGATTGATATGCCTATTTTCTCGTATTTCTTATGTATTTATATTACAACCACATTCCCAGAGTTATATTCTTTCTTTTGTCTTTGAAGAGCAAACAAGAAGGAATCTAACGTTAAAACCTCACAAAATACATTTCAGGGGCCACATACACATGTTGAAACAGGGACCTACACTTTTAAATTAATATTGGAATGATTAAAAATATGATTCATAAATCAAATTATTATGCATTGTGCATTGAATATATTACATGATACATAAGGTCATTTAAAATTTCCCTTTTGACACATTGCTTTAGTACAATAAACTTTGTATCTTACACTGACATATTCTTGTACTACGCGCGATTCACCCACTTTATGCAAATATCCAACATTTTGATACTACTTTTTGCTTAATATCTATACTGTTATCTGTGCAACATCGCTGTGTTCTTCGAATCATTTTAACTTTGTGCAACATGTAGACACTGGAGTAGAAGTAACAGCCCCATTGCATCCTGTCAACTATGGAGACAATTTAGTCTTGCAAAATAGTTCTAATATTATGAAGCCAAACGATCAGGAATCAGTAAGCAAACTTCATCTGGTGATATAATTGTAAATACTCTTATTAAAGCAACCACCTTACTCGTTAAGATCTTTTTCGGATGGATATGTTATATATTCTCTGACCATGATTTACATGTTTATATTAGAATGATAGCTGTGGTGTTTTTTTCAGTTGGCTTTACGATTTAAACTATTACTGAGGACTTAATGTAATTAAAGGTACTGCCCTTTCCAGACGAACCAAATCCAATTTGCTTAGGGAATGAAAATCTATAATTATACAAATGGGACTAATATGCACTGCCAAAGGTAGTAAACCGTTAGTGGATTTAACATGGTTATTACCATATGCAAATGGAAACCAACCTA
>JXSR01S032558.1:39723-50011 GCA_000969725.1 Ophiothrix spiculata | reverse complement strand
GTGTATTTCCAATGCTATTGCCAGAAATGGCAGAACCCAATGGTGTTGACACTAGTCCTTTGCGAAAACTACCCATACGGGATGTCTGAACCACTTCCAATTCATTGTGGTATTTTTTTTATATATTCATGTATTTATTGATGCATGCTTTTAATAAAGTCTGTCAAATTGCGCTCCTATTTTCCAGAACAAAGTCCATCTGATCAAGTTTGACGAGAAGGTCGGTGCCTCAGAAGCTACGCTTTTGAACATGTTGAAGATCTCGCCCTTCTCCTATGGTCTCAAAATTCTGCAAGGTAAGTTTAGTAACGTAATAAAAACAAGTTATTGAGAAAGGGTAAGCCGCCTTTACACATCCGTCGTGTACGCGACCACAGTCACATACTATTGGAAGATTATCTTACGGTGTACAGTTTGGTAATGATGAAAGTAGTTTACGTTTGCAAGTCCATTGTATCAACAGTGCTATTGCCAGCAATGGCAGAACCCAATGGTGCTGACAGTGGATATGCACAAAAACTTGCCTGAAATGGGCTGTCTGAACCATAAATACAAGATGGATTTTAATTTAAACAATTTTAAGATTCCATGAATTTGGTTTGAGTGCATATTGCCTTAATTCTAATTATCTGTACAGGGACATTATTTATCTATTCTTACTCCCTATGTATCCCCTGAATTCAGTTTGTCAGCCAGTTGAGATACGGAAAGTTGGTATGAAGGTCCTTTGATTTTAGTCAAATATAAAATGATTCAAATGTGTTGGTTGTTGTACCATTGTACTGACTATTATTGATGAGTTCAGGGTGTAGGCATAGACCCATGGTCAAATTGGAAGTATGAACTTGGTACTGTCTGTCTGGGAGGTGATGAATGAATTCAGAATGTGTTTACTGTTTGTCTGTGATCTTTCTTAAAATCCCATGGTCAAATTGAGTAATGGTAATGAATTGGTGATTGGTCTTTATTATGCAGTGTTAAAATCATGTTAGAAATTATAAAGGAACTTCAATGAAATTAGAAGTGAATTCTAATTTGTTTTCCACTATAATTTTGAGTCTTATGTGCTTGAGAAATATTAAATCAGGACGGTTGATATATGCCTTTTAGAGAATATAGGACAACAGAGACTTAGAGCAAGTCTACTATGAAATATGTTCTTTATCATAACACCAGGGAAGAAAATCAAAGATGCATTCGTTTTAAATCATAGGCCATAAGATATTGAGAAAGGATAAGCCGCCTTTACACATCCGTCGTGTACGTGACCACAGTCACATACTATTGGAAGATTATCTTATGTTGTACAGTTTGGTAATGATGAAAGTTTACGTTTGCAAGTCCATTGTATCAACAGTGCTATTGCCAGCAATGGCAGAACCCAATGGTGCTGACAGTGGATATGCACAAAAACTTGCCTGAAATGGGCTGTCTGAACCATAAATACAAGATGGATTTTAAACAGTTTTAAGATTCCATGAATTTGGTTTGAGTGCATATTGCCTTAATTCTAATTAAACATTTCTATGCATTTCATGTTTCAGTGTTTGACCTAGCCTTGCTCAAGGCGTCTGGCTGTAACTCCCACTTCCATATCCAGTATATCTGTACAGGGACATTATTTATCTATTCTTACTCCCTATGTATCCCCTGAATTCAGTTTGTCAGCCAGTTGAGATACGGAAAGTTGGTATGAAGGTCCTTTGATTTTAGTCAAATATAAAATGATTCAAATGTGTTGCCTGGTTGGTTGTTGTACCATTGTACTGACTATTATTGATGAGTTCAGAATGTAGGCAGGGAATGGAGTGTAGGCATAGACCCATGGTCAAATTGGAAGTATGAACTTGGTACTGTCTGTCTGGGAGGTGATGAATGAATTCAGAATGTGTTTACTGTTTGTCTGTGATCTTTCTTAAAATCCCATGGTCAAATTGAGTAATGGTAATGAATTGGTGATTGGTCTTTATTATGCAGTGTTAAAATCATGTTGGAAATTATAAAGGAACTTCAATGAAATTAGAAGTGAATTCTAATTTGTTTTCCACTATAATTTGAGTCTTATGTGCTTGAGAAGTATTAAATCAGGACGGTTGAAATATGCCTTTTAGAGAATATAGGACAACAGAGACTTGGAGCAAGTCTACTATGAAACATGTTCTTTATCATAACACCAGGGAAGAAAATCAAAGATGCATTCGTTTTAAATCATAGGCCATAAGATATTAAGAAAGGATAAGCCGCCTTAACACATCCGTCGTGTACGCGACCACAGTCCCATACTATTGGAAGATTATCTGATGTTGTACAGTGTGGTAATGATGAAAGTTTACGTTCGCAAGTCCATTGTATCAATAGTGCTATTGCCAGCAATGGCAGAACCCAATGGTGCTGACAGTGGATATGCACAAAAACTTGCCTGAAATGGGCTGTCTGAACCATAAATACAAGATGGATTTTAATTTAAACAATTTTAAGATTCCATGAATTTGGTTTGAGTGCATATTGCCTTAATTCTAATTAAACATTTCTATGCATTTCATGTTTCAGTGTTTGACCTAGCCTTGCTCAAGGCGTCTGGCTGTAACTCCCACTTCCATATCCAGTATATCTGTACAGGGACATTATTTATCTATTCTTACTCCGTATGTATCCCCTGAATTCAGTTTGTCAGCCAGTTGAGATACGGAAAGTTGGTATGAAGGTCCTTTGATTTTAGTCAAATATAAAATGATTCAAATGTGTTGCCTGGTTGGTTGTTGTACCATTGTACTGACTATTATTGATGAGTTCAGAATGTAGGCAGGGAATGGAGTGTAGGCATAGACCCATGGTCAAATTGGAAGTATGAACTTGGTACTGTCTGTCTGGGAGGTGATGAATGAATTCAGAATGTGTTTACTGTTTGTCTGTGATCTTTCTTAAAATCCCATGGTCAAATTGAGTAATGGTAATGAATTGGTGATTGGTCTTTTTTATGCAGTGTTAAAATCATGTTAGAAATTATAAAGGAACTTCAATGAAATTAGAAGTGAATTCTAATTTGTTTTCCACTATAATTTGAGTCTTATGTGCTTGAGAAATATTAAATCAGGACGGTTGAAATATGCCTTTTAGAGAATAAAGGACAACAGAGACTTGGAGCAAGTCTACTATGAAACATCTTCTTTATCATAACACCAGGGAAGAAAATCTAAGATGCATTCGTTTTAAATCATAGGCCATAAGATATTGAGAAAGGATGAGCCGCCTTTACACATCCGTCGTGTACGTGACCACAGACACATACTATTGGAAGATTATCTTGTGTTGTACAGTTTGGTAATGATGAAAGTTAACGTTCGCAAGTCCATTGTATCAATAGTGCTATTGCCAGCAATGGCAGAACCCAATGGTGCTGACAGTGGATATGCACGAAAACCTGCCTGAAATAGGCTGTCTGAACCATAAAAACAAGATTTTGAAAAGTTTTAAGATTCCATGAATTTGGTTTGAGTGCATAATATTGCCTTAATTCTAATTCAACATTTCTATGCATTTCATGTTTCAGTGTTTGACCAAGGCACAGTGTTTGAACCCAGTATCCTTGACATCACTGACGACGATATCATGAACACCTTCATGCTGGTATGTATCAACCTTAGCAAAATAGTCACAATTGACGGGGTTTGCAAGTTCACTTGAAAATCCAGGACCTACAATTTTGTTGGATAACTCAATTGTCATAATTTCTTTTTTCAAATACCGTATTGGGAATCAGAAATCTGCCTTCGCACTGCATTTGAACAAAAGACTTTACGAGAATTGTGTCTTTGTGCAAGCATCAGGCCAAAAAAAAAATTGTTTGGTTGCCCTCAACCGACCAACCCTATTTTTCAGCCCGACCCAAACTTTTTTTTATTGAAAAATATTTTTGCTTTTTTCGATATTCCTCAAAATGTTTAGGATGTCCCAAATCACGAAGTATTTGATTGTTTTGATTTGGATGTCGCGGGGGAAGTTGTGAAGGCTGGAGCGGCCGATCGACCTAGCAGTCCGTGGAAGAGTATTAAAAAAAAACCTGACCGACCGACCCTCTCTGAAAAAAGCTGTGGAGGGCAACCAAAGAATTTTTTTTTTTTTGGCCTTGACAAGGGAAACCTTCCATCTTGGAGCTACTCACATTCATGTTTGGCCTTGGACAATCGCATTTGACAAAAAAACAAATTCCCCAACATTTTCTGTAAATAATAAGGGAGAGATTCACTACCCTCTGGGATCACTGCAGATCCACCTCGCCAACAGCAAAACGGTGAAGAGTTATTACTCGCCTTCCCCACTTTAAGTGCAGCTTAGTGTGAAGATTCACTTTGCTCAAATAAAATATTTCAATGATTTGATGTTGAGTTGGCTTTGAATGGATGGCGACCCTTATGGAGGAAAGTTGTAATTCTTCTACGTAAAGGAATTCCTTCACAGTTTAGTTTCCATAAAAAAATTCCTTTACTGTACAGTAAAGGAATTCAGGCACGCAAACTTATAATCAATTTTACCTATGAAAATCGGAGAACATTTCAAGCATTTTTCGTAATGATTGGGACCTATTCTAAAAATTTGGCTATGAAATTTTTAATTCTATCTGCCAAAACTTTTTGCAAATTTTTCAAAAAAAAACAGAAACATTTTGGCAGACAGAATTCAAAATTTCATAGATTAGATTTAGAATAGGTCCCATTCAATACAAAAATGCTTTAAAATGTTCTCTGATTTTAATAGGTTGCTCCAAAAATTGATTTTGTCATTGCCATTTGTCATGATTATAGTAGATACAAGTCAGTTGAAAAAATGAAAGTTGGTAACTTTTTTTTTCTCTTAAATTGACCTTTCTAGCTTGGATATGTTAAGCAAATTCTTCCAGATTTAAAGTTCAGATGAGCTGTATTACATTAGTTTGACAATTTATCAAATTGGCACAAAGATGACATTTTGCTGGTATTTTGTGTCAAATTTTGCACTGACAAATACTGTCATTCCCATATTATTATTTTAAAGCTCACACCGTATATTTGTACAAGCAATTACTTTTCACTATGATGATGCATAATTGTATCAAATTAACTTGTTTTTTTAATTGAAATTTGCTAAATTTACCCCTAGCTCATTATTTATGCATGACCTAATTAGCATCATAGCATAATTTTGTGATTTGACAATGACATCTTTATCTGAAAGCCCAAAGTGTAAAAGTGTTTCTACTACATTACATTATTAGGCCTTATAAGTCCATGTTGAGTTTCTGCATCACATTTTGCGCAGCTCATAAGGGACCATTCACAAACACTTGTTAGGGGGGCCTAAAATTTTTCATCCTCATAAGGGGGACCTATAGAGGCTGTGCACATCTACCAATTTTGTGTGTGTAGGATAAGATAATTAAATGTAAAGGCTCCACATAGCTACAAATTAGCATTTATTTCTCGGCATTGGGATACCTTCTTTGTTTTATGTGGTCACCAAAATTATTTTATTCTGTTCTTTCCTTTTGTAGGGTGTGCGCAACGTCGCTAGTCTCTGTCTACAGATCGGCTACCCAACTGCGGCCAGTGTACCACACTCAATCATGAATGGCTTCAAGAATATCCTAGCCATTGCTTGTGCAACAGAAATCACCTTCCCAGAGGCAGAAAAGACCAAAGCCATTCTGGCTGATCCAGAGGCGTTTGCTGCACTCGCTGCAGCTGCAGCACCAGCAGCTGAAGAGAAGAAAGAAGAAGCAGCAGCAGCGCCGGCAGAAGAGGAGGAAGAATCCGATGATGATATGGGCTTTGGTCTCTTTGATTAAAACAATATCTTGACCTCATTTTGATATGCATTTTGAATACACAACTTAACATTTCACAACTATATATCAAGAAACATAAGACTATTTATCAGTTTAGTCTGGTAATTTGATGAATTGCAAATTTATTGTAATGGCATGTGCATGTGGCAGTAGTATTGGTCAATGAAATCGAACTTTTTTGTCTTTGTCCAAGATAACAACACCGGAGTCAGCAGGTAGGATTTTGTTGATAACAAGCCAGCTGTATACTAACACTTTTGATAATCATTTTGATCCCTGATCAGTTAAGAAATTTCTGTACTTGTTTGAAGATGCACATCAAAATATAGTCTGTACATGGGCTGATAAGAACTAAACCATTTTAAGCATGTTGTAAGCTCATCAAAGAGATTGGTTATCCTTTAATAAAATGATGGTCAAACATCACTCTACTGGTAGTATGTGTGTGTTTCTGATGTGCGAATGTCAGTATAAAAGGTTGCAGTTAAAGCTTGTGGGTGGTACTGTATAAGTGGTATATTTTGCGGTTCATGCTCTCCTTGCCCGAAAAATGGTATGTAAAAAATTTCACGTCACGAAAATGAAAACGCGCAAAATATTAGTTGTGCGCAAAAGTTACTAAGTGTGAAAATATTGGCGTTTACATTATTTATTTATTAGAGGATAAAAAACTTGTGTTTTACGGGCCCAACCGACCCTTAAATTTCGTTTTTGAAGAATTGTTTTAGTTTTGGTAAAATCTGGCGGGGTTTTTTGGGCCAAAATGTTGAAAATTCCTGTGTAAAAAATTTTCAGTTTTACCAATTTTTGAGGTTATTTTTGGCGGGGGGGGGGGGAAGTTAGCCCTACTGACCCTACTTGTGAGGTCCGCCTGCCCGAAAAAAAGGTTTTTGTTTGTTAAATTTCTGTTGCCTTGTTGAAAATAAAATATCATGTTAGAATATGGGTGTTTTTTGGTTATGAAAACATCTGATATTTAAAATGCAATTCACAGTGGCAGCACCAGCGTCACATTTCTAGGGGGGGTAGACAAATTTCTGGGTGGGGGCAAAAATAAATTAGGGGGGAAATCAGACACAAAATGTAACTCGCGCTACGCAAAAATGATAACATCTGAAGTGCAATGCAAATTTTGACAAATGCCAGCTATTGCAGATACAACTGTCTAGCACTCGCAGGACGAAATGAAGACCTTGTCTTCTAGAATGAGATGCCAGGCTGCACACTGCAAGAAAAACCTTTCACAAGACATTTAGTTAAACCCCACAGTGTTGCCCTCAAATGACAAAAATTTGTGTCAGACTGTGCCCCATGCAGTCCACTTAAGAAAATCATTTGTGAACAGTTTGACACAACATTTGTTAAGTATATGTCATGCAAAGGGTGATGAAAGCTCTTCCCATAACACACAGCAACATTTCAGTAAACCCAATGGAATGTTCACCAAGGTCACTCCACTAATGCATTCATTTGTGTGGTAAATATTTTCAATTTACTCTTTTTCAAATTACTGTATATTGTGAATGAAAAACTCTGTGGATGTGAGATTTGTTTACATTGATATCAAGCTGTGATTATCCCCTTTCTGAAGGTCTTTTTTTTATTCACACTTCAGTCTGTGGCAGTTGGTTCACTCAGTGTGTTGTACACATAATCTTCAAATTACGTTTGCGAGTTCCATATTTGCGTACGAGCCATTTTTTCGAGGTTCACACGAGGCAATACTTTTTTTGGAGTCTGTAGACAGGCCTCGGATAGCTACATTGCTATCTGAAAAGTGTCCGTTTTGTCCATCATTTTTGTCCGGTTAGGAAATCGACAGGCCTCGGATAGCTACAGTGCTGTTTGAAAAGTGTCTGTTTTGTCCATCATTTTTGTCCGGTTAGGAAATGGACAGGCCTCGGATCGCTACATTGCTATTTGAAAAGTGTCTGTTTTGTCAATCATTTTTGTCGGATTAGGAAATGGACAGGCCTCGGATGTGTCCGTGTGTCCATTATTGTTGTCTTGCCTGAAAATTATTTAGGAAGAGACATTAAAACTGTACACTGTCCGTTATTCATGCCCGGAGCAAATCTCAGAAACTATATGCCTTCCTATGTTGATGAATATTTTCTTTATCATCATTTAAAGCGTCTTTATTGATAGATTTTAAAGGTACAATTTAATTCTCTGAAGGTTGTTTTGAAAATGTATGATTGAAAAACTACATGTACGGTTTTCAATCATACAATTTAATTCTCTGAAGGTTGTTTTGAAAATGTATGATTGAAAACCGTACATGTAGTTGCAAAACGTGCTAAATTGGCAGAAGTTGATAGAAAATCAGCTAAAATGGTTTGTGTAGGTTTTTGTCTCGCCTGAAAATTTTTCAGAAGAGATATACCATTCCTTAAAACTGTCCGCCGTCCACATTTCTTGTCCGGAGCAAATCTCGGAAACCGTATGCCCTATGTTGATGATATTTGGTGAGTGGGTAGGGTTGGAGCTGAACGGGCGCTGCGTACAATTTGAACGCAAACTATGCATATAAAGTACCTAATTTGCATAATTTATGCGTGATTTGATATTTTAAGTAGTAATGAAACTTGGTGACATGAAGGGGTTCGGGATTAGCACACGCGCAGCGCCTTTTTGGGGGGTGCGGGGAAGGTCATTCAAGGTCAAAAGGTCATTTGAGGTCAAATTTTTAAAATTGTTCAAAAAGTTGACATGAGGTCATCCGAGGTCATTTTGAGGTCAAGCTCATTAACCCCTGACCCCACATGGATTAAACTTACACCATAGAAAGTACTTGACCCAAGGTCAAGGTCATCTGAGGTCAAATTGTTCAAAAAGTTGACCCGAGGTCATTTTGAGGTCAAGTTCATAACTCATGAACACCTGACTTAGACCATAGTGCTTGTTTACCAAATCTGAGGGAATTAACACGCACTGAATAATTATGTAGCAATCAATTAAGAAAGCGCTCAATACGCATACCCTACTCCTACCCTATCGTATTCCACCCCACAACTGAATGATTAAGAAGGCGGTCAATTCAGTAGGCGGTCGATACGCAGGCGAGACAACTGGTTCACTAACCATCTTGTTTTAGATATACATGGCAATCGAATATTATTTTAAGCATTTATTTGATTGAAGCTGCAGTGCTGTCTATACCAGGGTTGGTGTTACTACAAATACACTAAATTTGGGTTTATACCTAAAAATTTGAGACTATTATTTAAAATCCGGAATGTTTCTTGATGGTTTAAATAAAACACATTCAATGATAGATACATCAAAATACACAGCCCATTCTAAAAGTTTATTTTAATTGAAGTAGCAGCTATAGACGGAATCTCTAGTCAGTACCGCACTTATTTTCAACCAACAGGGTTGATGAATATTTTTGGTGAGTGGGCATGGATGAGGCTGAACTGGTTCAAGAGATATACCGTGGACAAAATTATGCATAAATTCTGCAAATTAGCGCCGTAGGGATATGGCAATGAGACTTGGATGACATGAATGGGCATGTTGTCTAGGTCATTTAGTTTTAAATGCTATTTTCAAGGTCAGATAACAAAAATTTACATTTCAAGGTCGCTTCAATAATTCGTTTGTCGAGGTCTTCGTAAAATGTTACTTTTCAAGGTCAAATATCATAATTCAAAAATTGATCTGAGAACATTCAAGGTCACTGCAATTGCTGTTGAACCATTGATCTTACAATACTACCTTGCAGCGTAAATAGCCCTTGATTTAGGCCAGGGCGTGTACTTGAGGGGTAAGGTCAAAATGTTATTTATAAGGTCAAATATTCTTTTAAAAAGTCTGGAGATCATTTAATTTGGCAATAAAAGGGCCCACATATGCCGAATGTACAGAAGCTTCACGTTCTGAGCGTATGCGTAACGGTCATCGCCGTATAATTAATTGGAACGTATATGCGTTACGGACGTACGACACCACCCTACGAATGACAAATTAAACGTACTTCATAGTATATGTGCATAGTCTAACGAACATGAATATACATGTATAAAACAAATCATATACGTTAGGCTCTGTCACACATCAACGTACGCTTAACGCACATTATTTTTGCTATATACGGTGATGGTCATTTACATGTTTACTACGCTAGAAGTATGTTCAGTTCGTTATCCATAGTTTGCGTCCGTTAAAGTATATGTTGCCGAATTTTGAACTTTCAGGACAAGGCTTATATAATTGATATTCGTAAAGGTTGTTCGTCTTGAACATTAATCCCACTACACTATTTGACTATAAATGATCCCTTGAAGGTATTTTTTATTCATTTTTTAACATATATTTTCACTAATGTTTGAAGATCGACGATTTGTTTCCCCCAAAATTGACCCCAAATGACGTTATTCATCCACTACGTATGATGATATCTGAAGGCGTAAAATTTTAAGGTTTTTCACATTTAAATTATCAAAACAAAGGGAAAATTTC
>JXSR01S032557.1:201383-224975 GCA_000969725.1 Ophiothrix spiculata | reverse complement strand
CTACATGTTGGTGACGGTTGGAATGAGTTGCTTTTATTTCTGTTCACATTTACACAATTACACCAGACACTGATACACTAGATAAGCTACACCTTACATAAGTACCCTAATACATAACACATCACATCTCATTTTCAAATTGGCATTTTGTCAATATATTCATTGTCAAAAGTTTAGACTTTATGGATTAACAGGACTTTGGTACTATAATCTGTCTCAAACAAGATGATAAAAAAGTAGTTTAAAACATTTTAAATGTTTCAAACCATTTTTACCTATAAATATAACGTTTATACATCTGCATGGGGGTTCGAATCGACTACTATTGTATATTCAAATTTTTTGCCGAAAGCATGTTTATCAAAGTCGACAAGTTTTTGAATTTTTAAATCATTCAGCTAAAGTTATCAATGCGATTGGATCATGAAAGAATGTACTCTCTAAATGCAAAAAGAGTGTTAACCACTCAAAAAACAAACCATTCAGAAATTGTTGTTTGTGTTAGTTAATTCACTCCAAAAAGAGAGAAATCACTGAACGTGACTCTTCTTGTGGGTGCAAATTTCACTCGATCTACTAACTTTTTACTCCAAAAGAGTAAAGTTTACTTCAAATAAATGACTGTTTACTCTTTAAATATTTAAATGGAGGATAATACATGTTAGAGTAGTATTCACTCTCACTCTTTTTACTATTCTTTTGGAGTGGATTAACCAACACATGCAACTATATATTTCTAAGTTGTTAACACTGTTTTGCGAGTGGTTTACCATTTGTTCACTCCTTTTACATTTAGAGAATAGGGGTTTATTTTAGGATCTTGATTCCTTCAAAGTTATGACATTAAAACTTAGGCTACAATGTTAATACAAACTGCAAGTTTCAACTGATTTTGATTGTAAAACTCTTCTGACGATTGCTGATTTAGTTACTTTCTATACTTGGCATCAAAGAGTGAAGCGGGTTCGATTCTTGTTGATATGTTTTCTGACTTTACTTGGTTCTATAGGCTTTTTCTCAAGAAACTAAAATCTTAATTGGTTAAATGTTTGAAGACCTGTTGATTCTAGTAGTTTCAAATTCTATCTTGGGCCAGGGCCATTCTACATTATTTTTCCTTTTGGTTAGATGACGTTTTTGACACTAGTCTTTTGTCTTTTGTGGAACCATCCATACATTTTAAAACTACAAAAACACTGAAATGATATAAGTTTTAGGCAATTTTGTAGTAAAATGTTCAACTTAGTTAGACGAAAACTTAAAACCGTATTTATCAAACCTATTCATTATTCGTTGCGTTACAAATACATACGATGGTAAAAGTGTGCAACTGATCAAATTACTTAATTGTCTACATTTTCAATTTTTTATACGATGGTAAAAGGTACCAAGACAATCACCACTTCATAATTGCAATCTGATACGAAAGCTTTGAAGTAGGCAAGTTTGATCAACATAACGAATCCTCTTACATAAAATCAATATATTATTTGTGTATTGGTAAATTATCTCAACAATATATTGTTACTTTTGTGTACCGATAAACAGCCATGTATGATATTGGTAATGATTCATGAACACAAGTCACCTATCTTCCTAAACCCCTCGAAACAGGCTGCAAGTGGATCGTGTGCATACATTCAATCGTACTAGTAGAATAAATTAGATTATATACGATAGATCTGCAACGTATCCAGATTTCATTAAGATACAAGGTCGTTACTCTAACATGTTTGAAATGGCACACAGTAGCTTATTAAACTGCAAACAATCTCTGAAAATTGCTGTACACAACAAAACCACAAAGTATTCAAATGAAGTGATTTTCCCAGCTTCACATCATGCATTTTTGTAGTAAAATTGAAAACGTGACACTGTCATTTTTGTTTGTTAAATGTACTTTCAAAAAAATCTCTTTCCCGGGTTTCTTTCACACTCCTCAAAAACCTATATCTTTCACAGATTCTTTACACACAGGTATATTACAAATAAAAAGATGATCAATTCAAGATGACTGTCATGCAAAATGTCATCTATTGATATTGCAAAATTGGTAATGAACATGTAAGAATCAAAAGTATTTATATCTTTGTCGAAATACACCGAAACATTATCTATTCAAAATCACGACATGATTTAAAATATATTCTTTCTATTGAAAACATTTTTCTACTACTGAAAAGAAACATGCTGTTCATACATGAAAATCAATAAAGCATTTTAACTATATAAAAATATTCCGACATGCCTAGAAACGTTTTAATAAAGAATTCGTTTTTCTATTTATAGAAAAAACAAATGGTTTTGTTGAAGGAGACAGTTCTTTTACACGCACCCACAGATAAACAAATACATATCGATTGACAAGGGAAACACGCTCTGACACTAATATACCATACACATAGCCTTATCAATGACGTTCTCAATTAACCTTTCAGGACTCTCATCATATATTCATGCATTACGTACATCTTCATCCATGATGTAACGCAACCTTTTTTAGCTAATAACATCTCCATACAGTCAGCTTACAAAATGCAGACAATGAAACGGAGAACAAAATCATGTTTCTTTCATTTATTTTTAAAAATTAACTGCTGTGTTGTATATTAACAAATTTAAGATTACACAGCTTTATTGTCAGATGAGACAAAAGTATCATTATTTTTTGGCATCCATAAAATACAACAGTGATTTCAACCATTACGCATTTATCAGGGCTTCTGTAGCACGGTCTACTTTGTCAGCTTATCGACTAAATAAATAACACAGCACTTTGAGAGCTGGTATTCAACCGTATCTCTTCCTCTCACATTACTCTCATTTAGATTTCCTGAAATCTTGATCGTCTTTACACACTTCAGACATGCAATCAGCGACTTAGTTGCCTCGTAGTAGACAGATAGAGTGGTTTTGTGATAGTAAGCACTATTACGTTTCAGTTCATCTGCATGTGTTTTTATATGGCATGTCATGAAATACTACCTTGCTATTACATGACTCTATCCAGAGGATGATTGAAAAAAAAAACCGGATTTATACATTTTCATCTTTTTCACAAAATAAATTCGTGGCAGTAAAAAATTCAAAAATGCTTAAAATAGCTTTTGTATTGGTTTGCGATCTTCCTGTGTGATGTATATTGTATGCTTTAGATTGTCTATATAAATGTTCCGTTTAATTTTCTGACGTACACATTTATCACGTTCTTGGACGGACCTTAATCATTATAAGAAAATTACCTAGCAAAAAGACACAACACAACATCAATGCTGTCGGTTAAAATGACACTTTGTGGCTTTACATGAAATGTTTTGTGCTAGCTGTTTCACAGATACTAAAGAGACAATGTATTTAGAGGGAAATTACTATCGCAGATTTGTGGCTAAATTTGTTTACTAACTATCACCAATTCACCCGCATTTTCCACTTCCATACTTAACGTATCACTTACACACTATTCCTAACGAATCACATATTTTTTCCAGTAAGTCAATTTCGCAGTATTAGTAACAAGTTATACACGTTAAATTATGTTATGCCCTTTAAACGATTCAATTCAGTAAAGTTTGAATGAAAGATATTATTAGAAAGAGATGCTCATGAGTTGAAGAGGAATATTGCCCTCACGCATTTGCTATCCACTGTAAATCAACATCCAACAATCATCGCTACACATTCGTTTCTTACACACTTCTTCGGTTCTATAAAGCACTCTTCCACTTATGCAAACACTTATTCACACAAAAAAACTGTTGTCACATGATTGTCAAGAAGTCTCCAATGTTGTCAAAGACCGGGAAGCGGACTGTGACATGAACTAACATTGAATTATGGCTTTTATTTAACTTTTAAAATTTGTGACACATTGTTTGCCACACGAAACAAAGAATTTTTTTAATATGTGTACTATAATATGTTTTCAGATTGTCACTGCATTAAAAATGATTTATCAAGCGTATTATCTAAAAAGTTGATTGTTAATGTTGCAAATCAGTGCTTTAAAATATGTGAAAAAAGTTTTGCGAGTAATTCAGACATTGCTTAGAGGTTAGATTAAAAGAAAAATAATATCTTAATTTTGCAATATCATTTATGAAATCAAGTTTAGTGATTCGCAAAAAAAACCCCGAAGAAAATAACACCTTTACCATCGTATTTGATCTTGATCAGTACGGCAAGGATTATCGATTAGTTGAAACGGTTTAGCTTAAGTTTAGCTCATCATAACATCAAGAAATGACTGACATAAACACAATTACGGCAGATACAAGCGTACCATGTCAAGGGCTTAAAGCCAGTAGATTATGTCCAATTTTGATCATTTATTTCATGTGCAATTGGTCATAGATATGAACTATTTTGGTCTGCAGATACAAGTAACCATGACCAAGATAAAACTACGGCCTGAGAAACCTTCTTTATCTTACATCCATCAATATGTTCTTAGTTTTGAACCAACGCATTCAAATTGCTTGGTTGATAAAATGGCCATAGTCAGATTTTGCTTTAAGCCCTCCATTCTGCTTATTTTGTACTTGCATCACAGTTACATACTCTGAAAAAGTGAACGGTCACTCTTTCTTGGATTGAATTTTGTTTCACTCGAAAAGAGTGACATTTGATTTTGAGAAGAGTGGAAACAGTGACTAATCTTTAAAAGAGTGGCAATTTTAACTCTTGAAATATTTGAAATAACAATTTACAATAACCACCGTTAGTGGTCAAGGGGGGTGTCCATATGGACCCAACACCGAAAATGCACTTTCGGGAAGGAATTTTACGTTGAAACTCTGGTCACAGGTAAAGTACTTCAAAAGAACTAAAACAAAGAAAAAAATCAAAATGGCGGCCAAAGTAGGACAGCCAAAACGCGAGATCAAAGGATGCCGACAAAAATATTAAACACGAGGACTTTGCAGCGCTGAACTGCGCACTTTGGGGGTCGAAGATGATGTTGTTTCCCGCGATATTTTGAAATGTTTTCTTCAAGGAAGTTATAGGGGGGAACCGTCTTTCTCCGCCATCTTGTGTCGCTCATGGAGCAGAGTTATTGTACCTCCGGATATATTCGGGATTTGACCCGATATCCAGGCAGATCGCGTAAATCTTCACCTGACGCATATACAGCGTGTGCAGTTTGTTTCACGCGCAAACCGTGTCTGCGTTTCATGTAGCGTGCATTGCGACTTGCTCTGATTAAAGTACGCCAATTTTCCCGCTAATCCGTTGCGAAGACTCTCGAAGTGTTGCACGCGGAGCCGTAAAATGCCGGAGGTACAATAACTCACCCTCCATGAGCGACAATCCAAGATGGCTGCCGTCCCATAGGATTTACACGGCGATAAAATCAAAATGGCGGAGAGTACCGGTTCCCCTTTATAACTTCCTTGGTTTTCTTTCACCAATAAAAAAAAAATATGTTAATCGCCCTCGATTACTAAAGTTATCACACTAAAGTTCAGGAAATACTCAATCCCCAAAGTTTGTGTTGTAAAATTACGACTTGAAACTAAAAAGTGTGTTTACATTCTCACTTTTATGTTCTCTGAATAGAAATATATCCAATGCTCTACAGTATTCAACATTATTTTAATTCGCTAGAACAAACTTTTATTTATAAAAGCCACCTATTTCTAGAGATGGGCACCCTCCAAGAAAGCATGACATTAACAATAAATAACCATAACATTAGCCTTCGATTGTACACATTCTACTGCCATTTTTACCTGTGTTTGAGAGGAAAACGCGTATTTTCCACTGTGCGATGTTTAGCAAACCCGCGTGGAGTAGCGCAACGTGGAAGAATTTACGGGTTTATCCTCCTACTTACGCAAACGCGATACCGCCCAAAATTAAGAAGTAGGAGGCTGATGGGGTCAAAATAGCAACATGATATTGAGAAATCAAATAAATATCAACAAAATCCTGGCTTATCAAATATCCAACGTAATTTTGGAAAAACTAATATAATTATTTTGTAGATCAGCAAAAGAGCTTTATATTTCCAGAAATTTAGAGATGGGCACCTCGTAATTTTGAAAATATAAATGAAACGCAGTTCGACTGGGTCGGTTTTGAAGGTAATTCTCTGGAGTTTTCTTGCCGTAAATTTGAGACAAAAGTATTTTGATCAAGTATTAAAACATCTTTAATCTCAATGATTTTACATAATCATATAATTTGAAGTCTTTGCAATATAATCCCGTTCAAAGTGTTTGTTTTTAAGAATTCAAATTCGAAAACGATATTTTTAAAACATATATACCTTTTGGTGTTATTTTTGCTTGCCAAAACTGCTGCGTAAGGCTACGTTGAACATCGCGTAATGTTTAAATATTTGACGCAAGAGGCCGCTGGCTGTCCTACTGGCCAAAAACAACTTTGTCGTGTCGTGTCAAAATTTTACCGCCAAAAATTTGAAAACTCACTTCCCCAATTGAATTTTTTAATAAAATTTGACTCATATTTGCAATATGTAAGTACAAATACATTCCTGAAAAAAAAATGAAAACAGTTGTTCGCTTACTATTTTATAGGCAAAACAAAGTTGAAGGGCGCCCTCGAAAATGCTTATTTATGCTAATTAGCAGGGGGAGGGGTGGGTTGATTTGATTTTTTTTGCCACCAAGGGAAGCGTATAGTAAAGTTAGACAAATACGTAGAAGGGCAATGGAAAATTACTTCGCGTTTTTGCGCTGAATGTTGGGTGACCCTCTTGACCACTTAAGTGTTAACATAATGTTCCATACAGTAAAATACATGCATTTTTGTCACCATAAAATTAAAACACAGCTTATAACATAACAAATGAACGTCGTGATACATTGACATGATTGTATAATACTACATAAACAAGTTTAATATGTTGTTTTACCATATACAAAAATATTAACAATTGATCTTTTAATATCGTTCAGCTGGTCAGTGTTTAAAAATAATTATTGATCAATGTAGGAGGTGATTCTCCAAGAAGATAGCCTTTAACAGTACCAAAGTCTTTTTGCACTATGCAGTAAAAGCTAAGCCACGTCAGAAGCCCTAATTCAGATTACCATACATGCATGAAATGTTTTAGGGGTGAGAAACCATATTACTTGCAAGACTCAATTTCAACTTCCAAATATCAGATGTGCATGTGCAATTGCTTTAGCAATATAGTGTATACATAGATACAACTATCATGGTTCAGATAGCCATCTTCAATCTCGTTTTCCCCATACATACATATTACAACCTCAGGGAAATCAGATTTGTAAATTAGAAAACAAAACTATATTCAAGTTGACATAATACTCGCAAAATTTGAATCCATATTTTAAAAAGTTCATCATTCTTCTTTTAAAGCATGGGCCCTATGTTTGTTCGAAATATCATTTCTATTGGTTTGACCTCATGCTATCTAAGTTATTTTGAAATTAATTTGATCTTATTAGTTCATTGTAAAAATCAAATATGACGAAGATGATTTTTAGGTACTATTATAGGAGGAAATATCATTCAACGAGTTTTCAATGATATACCAGTCATGTAGTACGAATTAAAAAATTCGAAAGAAATTAAATTAAAAAAATCTATAGAGTAAGGTTTCACATAAAGGGTTAACACATTCTGTCTGTAGCATATTATTATTTATAACTGTTACTGCAGACATTGGTCTTATCTGTTATGAATACTTTATATCACAATTACAACCGAGCGCATGATCACCTTATCTCAAGTTTGAGTAAATTCCATACATGAAACAAACAGGATTAATACTCACAACCCTTAATTCATTTTCACCTGATTTCATCGGCTCGATTGTATAAGGACGTATATATAGATTTGTTTTTGGGTGTTATGTTACATTACATTGCTGATAACACCCCGCCAACATTATATGTTCAGCTATCCGATGTATGTTGTTAGAAATATATTTGAGGATAAAAACAAACATATAGCATATATCTCATCTATTTGGAACCAAGGATTGTCTTACATTGGGACGTCAAATTAACTAACATACAGTGGAAAGACATACCACGGACGGATATTGCATACAAAGAACAAGTTTTACGTCGCTGAAACCTGACCATTTAACACTTATAAAATACACGCTTGAAAACAAAATTGAACGCTACTTCTTGATCGGTTGATTACTACGAACGTAAACCAAATATACGATAAATGTAAAGTACACCTTTTTGAAAACCAACTATTAGGTCAAGGGAAAAATTCAACAACATAACAACAGATCGAATGTTCATATTTGGTCAGCTTCAAGCATGGCACAACTTGTCAGGTTTTAAAACGATATGTTTGTCACTTATAAACAGCTAAGGTTTCTGTTTGTCACTTTTTCCGTTATT
This sequence comes from Ophiothrix spiculata, assembly GCA_000969725.1. Classification (NCBI taxonomy): domain Eukaryota; kingdom Metazoa; phylum Echinodermata; class Ophiuroidea; order Amphilepidida; family Ophiotrichidae; genus Ophiothrix; species Ophiothrix spiculata. Next base: position 216,624 of record JXSR01S032557.1, on the reverse strand, counting down.
TCACCTTCAGGTTGGTTTTCATTCCAAAGGTAGATTATTTAAAGTATTGAACAAACGAATCTTGATTGACTGCTAAAAATTCAAACATATCTGTACCAAATTGACCGTGTTTGACAGTATTTTTTACCTTAACACCTCTGATGTTCCAGAGTAAAATCTTTTAAACATACCTTCAAACATTTTCGATTGATTCAGAATGAGACAAAGTCGTTCATCATTCCAGGAGTTCTCCAATGATAAGCTTTTTCATAAGAACCGTCAAACCTTAGCTCAACTTAAACCGTGATGTATCGAGATATTACAAATGTGTTACATAGATTATCAAATAGTTTGAAACATTTTCCAAAACGATAATTTAGTGTTTTTCGTCACGATTTGTTCTTTTGATCCAGGTTTTTCACATTATCACTGCCCAACTTTATACACAATTATATGAACAATACGTTACTGGACGTAGTAAGAAGAGAAACAAATGTATTGTATTTACTGGGTCAAGAACCTATTTTTGTATTTATGTTGTAAGCTCTAAAATTACTTGAAACGTAAAATGTTTCAAGAAGAAAACTTAATGATCTTTTAAATTTTAAAATTTGCATCTTCACTTAAGAATGACTTAGAATTTTGAAAAACAATATCTGGACATGTATGAATGTAAGCCGTAAAGCCATATGTATAATTTTGTTGTTTTAGTCTCTAAATTGTTTTTCAAATGACGAATGCTGTTTACAATTTAGCCTGATGCATTTAAAGTCACTGATAAACTTAACAATTTTTAAATATTAATTTTACAAAAACAAATTGTATTTAACTGAGAGGTGATGTAGTCACAATTAAAAAAAATATATAAAGGGAAATATTCACATAACACTGATCAAATGCTCATATTTGGTCAGCTTCAAGCATGATAAAACTTGTTTGTTACTTATAAACTGCCAATGTTTCTGTTTGTCAATTTTTCGGTCGTTTCACCTTTAGGTTTGTTATCTTTCAAAAGAAAGCTTACTTCAATTATTGAACAGATGAATGTTGATTGACTGCTAAATTCAAAAAATATCTGTATTAAATTGTTTGATAAATTTTATACCTTAACATCACTGATGTTCCAGAGTAAAAGCTTTTAAACATACCTTTAAACATTCTCGATTGATTCAGAATGAGATACAGTCGTTCATCAGTCCAGGAACTCTTCAATGATAATCTTTTTCATAAGAACCATCTAACCATAGCTCAATTCAAACCGGAAAGTATCGAGATATTACACATGTGTTACATTGAGTAACTTATCAAATAGTTATCTGAATTTAAGCCTAAAAGCTATATTTATTATGTTGTTGTGCTAACCCATATTTCTTAACTAAATTCCATCAAAATATTGCATTTATAATCTCTTCTTGCTTTTCATTTTTTTTTTCAAATGCCGAATGTTATTTACAATTTAAAATGGTGCATTTAAAGTCACTGGTAAATTTACAATTTTTTGAAAATTAATTGTACAAACACAAATTGTATTCAATTGAAAGATGATGTAGTCTCACAATTTAAAAAAAGGGGGTTAAAGGGAAATTTTCACAACATAACAGCAGATCAAATGCTCATATTTGGTCAGCCTCAAGCATGATACAACTTGTTTGTCACTTATAAACAGCCAAGGTTTCTGTTTGTCACTTTTTCGGTTGTTTCACCTTTAGGTTTGTTTTCATTCAAAAGATAGCTTACTTCAATTATTGAACAGATTGATATTGATTGACTGATAAATTCAAAAATATCTGAATCAAATTGTTTGACAGATTTTGTACCTTAACACCACTGATTGTTCCAGAGTTAAAGCTTTTTGAACATGCCTTCAAGCTCTCTTGATTTACTAAATTAATAATCTTTATCACAAAAATCCGTCTAACCCTAATTCCATTTAAACCAGATGTATCGAGATCTTAAAATGTTCCTCTTGCAGGTTTCCCGCTACGTTAGAAAGGGTCTAGATTGGTTCTAACAATGTAGGAAAACATTGTACATTTTATTATATTATACGGGCTTCTAATCTGTCCTCAAATCACGGTAAAAACCACAGTATACTATAAAAAGAACTTAATCAAAAATCAAGAAAATTTATGCATTTGGTGAGTTTTTCCAAAACTTGGAAATGTGTAGAGAATAAAACAGCACCGGTGATCCTTCCAATTTAGTAAGTCTCTCCTTCAATGTAGACTTTTTTACATTATGTATCTGTCAAATTTACAATCTGGGCACAAATGTTAGTCAAAAGTCACAATAGTGTATTAATGATTATGATATTCTTTAAAAATTCAAAAACAGCCATACTTTAACTTAATTTCTAATACGCCTGGAAAATATAACTTAAAATACAGTATTTTTATTAATTTGCAATACTTGCCAAACACAATCATTTTTAAAGCCTTTTTACCGCATTTTGCGGTAATTGTCTGGTATTTTTTTTACAGTGTATGATCTCCCAGATCATTCAAAATATTAATGCCCATCTTGATACAAACAAATAATCAAAAACAAATGAATTGTCTTCCTAGGTCAAGAACTTTTTTTGTATCGAAAGTTTTAAACTCGAACTGTAAAATGCGGCAAAAATACTAAACGATCTTTAAATTGATACTTTGTCTATCAAGAAATTTGTATTTATTATAAAAATGGCTTTAGAATTGAAAGAAAACATATCCGGACTTGTCTGAACTTAAGACTTAAAGCCATATTTACCATGTTGTTGTGCTGACCCATATTTCTTCAGCCTTACTTCAAGCAAAATATCGCATTTTAATCTCAACTTTCTTTCCACTTTCTTTCTCGAATGTCAAAAGCTTTTAAAACGTAGCCTGCACATAGCCTCACTTGTAAACTTACAAATCCTTTGGCAATTAATCAATTAATTGTACAAAACAAGTTGTATATAATAAATAAATAATAGGTTCTTACAACTCTTAAAAATATGTTATAATAACTTCAAAACTGATAAAGGAAAATATACAACAAGTGTGCATTTTTGAAAGGACATCTAACTTTATTACAGATTTTTTAATGAAAAATTCGTGAAAGTTTCGCGTTGGGAAACTTTGAAACAAAACAAAACATAAATTGGTAAGTCTCCATACTGGATAGTTCTAGGGATTATATTCTTACTTTTATATTTTCTTAATCAAAACTCTAATGCTATAACTCGATTCCTTGTGAATTGTCCTTTAAAAAAAGTAAACATTTTATATTATTTACTCTATCAGTTTTCATGTTGGGATATTTATGAAACAAATTAAGTTCTTCTTATATCCCTAACCGACTCTTATAAAAATACTGTGCTTAATTTACCTCGATAAACATAGCATATACATACGCCATTTGTAGATAATACTTTCAGGTGTCTCTTTGTTTTGTCTAGAAAGCAGCAAGTATTGTGCAGTAAATATCAATATTTAAGCCTGTGATTCTTTGGTTTTCTCTCTTCTTGACAGTAGGATATGGTTAGCTGTTGTTAACTTGGTGCCTCCTGTTGTTGTCTTATTGTTTTCCCCACTTGGTGTTTCAAACAGAATATTTTTCTTTGAACGCCGTGTAGCAAATCTGGACGGTACCTGTTGCAACAACGCTTTACGGAAGTTCTTGTTTTTAAAGGCATATATAATAGGGTTGATACAAGAATTTGAGTAGGCTAACACAACGAATATATTATACATGTAACCATACAGATACTTTGGCGATAAGACATCAATGTTGTACAATAAAAAGAAGATCTGATCTGGCGTCCAACATACAAAGAAAGAAATGATCACTATAAGTAACATTTCAATAACACGTCTTCGTGCTCGTAGTAAAGAGAATGCAGGACTGTTTAAAGATTCATTCCGTGCCATCAGTGTTTTGGCTTGCAGTTTTAAAGCCTGAATTGTTTTTAAATTAGCAGCCAACATTAGCATCATGGGTACAAAGTATTCCACCATAAAATACATATAACCAAGGAATTTCTTATATCCAAGGCTCCAGTACCTGAGAATACACGTATGATTTTCAACAAATGTTACATAGTAGCTGACAGTGTTTATAAAGAATGAAAAAATCCAACAGATGGCAATGACTAACTTGGTTCTTTGCATTGTAAAGACGTCTTTATATTTAGTAGGGTAGACAACAGCTACCCATCTTTCTATGGATGTCATTGTAAGTGTAAAAATAGACGCAACAATTGTTATCCACATGATGTTTTTGGAAAATACCAAACGACAAAATAGCAATCCAGCTCCATTTTGTGGTACGTAACTTAAGGTTGGGTGTGGTATACAGCAAATAGACGTAAACAAGTCAGCCAGCGCTAAAGCGGCAATCAAGGTGTTGGTTGGGCTACGAAGTTTCATATTTTTCTTATAAACTAAAATCACTAAAAAGTTTCCTATAATTCCAATAATTGCAAGAAGAAGTTGTAGCACATTTACCCACCCCCATTCAACTGGATCAAGGTATAGGGTGGGTACAAATGGCGTGGAATTATCGTTGATGCTATGGTTAAGACCAAGCACGCCATATGCAGTGTAACTTGCTGTAGACATTTCTGGTATCTGTTTTAAACAAACCTCCAAGTATTACAGTATTATCAAAAAAGCAAACAATTTTCCGCAGATAATCCGGTACTCCCAGATGTTTAAGTAGACTAAATTCCACATGTGTTCATTATTCTCCTGAGTAAAGCATACTCTATTATGCCACATTCTTAAAGTTGTAAAGCTGCGTTTTCCGTAAAAGCAAATACATGCGTGTGCATTTATAGGTGTTTCATCTTTCAAACTCTCCGTGAGACTGCAGTTTAAGCAGTGACATCTCTAGTGGCGGTCTCGATAAACGATTGCCATTCGTCAGCTTACTGAGTGACGGTAAATATATTCACTGGCTCATGTATGAATGGACGAGTCATCCAGTACTAGCTCTGTCTGCTCACATCTGAAAGAAAATCGTAATGCAGTATTAGTATGCATGGTATGCGTTCATTGGCTGGTATTTACAACAGTGTTTGTATCACTGCTGTGGAAAGGAATCTTAAGGTTGACAACATAATTGCGCAAGTCACAGATGCTCCTTACTATTGTGCTTCTAATTAATAAGTAATTATCCAATAATCAAGTACAATTGCATTTCATTTACCGTTTTCGGTACAATTAACAAGATATCAGATTTCTTTTCATTAGCCTTTATCAAATGTGAGGAAAGTATAAATGAAGCAATATAATCTTCTGCTAATATCCTCTGTTCAATTATTGAGGTGTATTAAATTTAAATGCACATTAGACAGACATTTATCTATTAATAGTAGTAAAAGTAATCCTTTCGTTGGATTGTCTTGGTATTTCTTTGTCTGTCTTCAGTCACCGTAATATAACTGAAAAGATAGGCCCTATATTGAATATATTGAATATTGAAGTTTCAGCAAACTTGTCTATCAAATAAGTTACGGTACAATTTTAAAACCATGTAAAATATTTAAAACACAAATTCATTCATTCCATATCTGAATTCAATAGACTTCTTTTCCGTTTATTTAAAAGTGCATTTGTTTATGCATTTTTATATTTAGCAATTCTTTAATATTTTTATTTAATTTAATATACATTTTTTTTCTAATTTTCTTAAAAGTTAACATTAGTACCGTTCGCACCGTAAATGTGCTCTGAAATGTTTATATTAGTGCAAGTGTATTTGATGTATTATTTACACAAAGCATATTGGCACACGTACATGATTCCTAAAATGGTAAAACATTTATGTTAAGAGGTAGAACGGAAACCTATCTAAACAGGTAATGGTGTGCTAATTACTATAATATGTAGTGTTAATTACACCAACAATTATATTTTGTTAAATCGAACTCTTAAGGTGTTAATTACTTAGAAAAATTACAAAGGCATCAGCTTGTTAATGATAACGAATGAAAGATTCAACGACAAAGCAATATGTAAAAACAAAATGTATAAATCAATTGGCAGATCAACCTGTCATTATCATCGTAAAAGTTGGGTATAGAAATTCCTTATTTGTACTTTTATTCTGGCGATATATACGTAGTGTGTGCCCAGGTATTTTTCGGACAGTGAAACTACAAACATGCATCTTTGATATCTGCGCCTCGCATTGTATGTCTATCACACCTGTCCATATGATTTTAGTTCAAAGGGGTTTTCTGGTGTGAAGTAGTGTATATTGATACTATTATATGCTGGCCTGTTCACGGTTCTTAATAAAAAAAAGTTCGAAAAGTGTGGGAAAGTTGTTTGTTTGTTTGTGTTTTTCTTATAGAGAGATAGAGAGGAGTTCGTTTTTAAAAATCGACATTTTGATAGTAAAAACAAAACAAAACAAAAAACAAAAACGAAAACATGAAAAAAAAAGCATTCTATTTACATTTCAATTATATGTTTGTTTTTTGTTGGATTGGGCTTTTCTCATTCACATTTTTATAAAAATATCTGTAACTTCAATTAAAATGGCAAACGTTAGAAGAAAGGAAAGTCTATTTTTTTATACTAATCAAAGTATTCCATGTCCACATCACACCTAAATTAGCCTGATTTTGACGTTAATCATATACCAAACAGTTTGTTGAATTGCCAAACCATCATACCAAACAAATAGCAATCCCAAATATTTCAAAATTAAACCTAGTATGGCATAATAAAATGTATTCAATTAAAGTCATGAAAGATTTAAATAGGAATTGTGTTTTTCAGGTTTTGATTTGTATTTCCTTTATTTCCGAGGTCTTTGAATTAAATAAACCGTAGTTACAGATAATGATTAATAACAAAGACACAGTCAAAATATAACACTAAGTTTAAGCCACGTTTTTTCTCCATGTGTTTATTTGAGATGAAAGAAGATAATAAAAGATTGATGTTAAGAATTTGTCCAATATTTCTTGATGATTAGTTTTGATCTTCCTAATCAATCAGCCATCCAGACATTGTCATCATGTGTATTATTTAGACTAAGCTGTATCTGATACACTTATTTGTTAAATCAGTGTTTTCTAAAAAGTTCAGCTGTTTTCCATTAGGAATTAACAAGCCACTGATTTTGTAATAACAAAAATAAACAAATGGATGAGCGAATACGTTGTAGAAACCTGTCAAATGGTGATCACCACACACTGTTAGAACGTTGGGCAAATAATTTACCCAACGTTGGTTCAACTATGAACAACCCAACTTCTGGGTAAATAATTACAAACGTTGCGTACAATGTTGGCTAATTACCTAACTGTTGGGTAAAAGATTTTGCTAATTACCCAAATATTGGGTAAAATTTCACCAACAGTTGGTTAATATTATTTACCCAACAAATGGGTTGTTCATACTTTACCCAACGCTAAATAATTGCCCAACAGTGTAACAGTGCAGTGATCATCCAAATTATTAATACAGAATTTGCTGTTAAAATATTTCTGAACCTTAAGTTTAAGATTTATTCTGGACTTATATCTCCAAATATAGTGGGCCTACCTTTAACCGTGCTTGTTCAAATAACCTTATATCTAAGCAAAATAAACGTGATAAATGAAAATGTCAAAATATTAGAATATCGAACGGTATTCAAAGTTAGAATGTTTGCATTGTAAAGCCATACAATATTTATTACAGGGGAATAATCAGTTTGCAGTATTAAATAATTATATTGAAAATAAAATTAAAATCATTCAGTATATTATGTCTAACATGTATTATTCCCAAATGTAGACATCATTATATGGTTGCCTTAGTTTAAATACAAATGTAATAAAGTTAAATCAATTTGTCTAATGGGATTACGTTCTGAATTAATCAAATATACATGATGTTTTTTTGATATAAATATTTTATGGATGAATTAAATATCAACATTAATGTATCAACAGTTTATTATTTCTTCTTGTTGATTATAATCAATACTTTCAATCAGCTTGTAGTTTACAGCTATGAATCTAATTTGCCAGCAGCAAAATGAAATTACTACCACTTTGCATCAGTTCAGAAATAAATGGTTAATCTTTCCTCCGTGGTTGCGATCTCTGCAGGAATCATGGTCAGAAGGGACTGACCAACCAAGCCTTGCAGTCAGTTTCAAACTTGCCTAAATAAGTTAAATATGTCACACAAATAAAGCATTACATGAAAAACAAAATATTTACATATTTTTTGGGTGTTTTTTAATTTGGTCATTTCTTGTCATTTTGTCCATGTTTTGTATATCTGTCACTTCTAAGTAAAAAAAATCTCTATATAAAGAAAGTTTCAAATTGGTCTTAATTTTGAAGTATACAGTAAACGTTTGATATTAATGGTAAAATAATAATTATGTTTGCAATAGAATAGAATATATGCCTTTACGATAATGCACAGTCTACTATCTGGCCAGGTGCAGCAGGAATGTAAGTCCCCCATTCTAATTGTCCGGGTTATACAGTGAAGTATTTAGGCTAACAACTCTCACGCAACATTAGCTTCACGCTTTATTCCGTTATGGTCTATGGAAGGCGGGCTACTTTTTCAGGGGGACTACGATTACTTTCACACCGGCACCTTGAAACAATTATAATTGTACATATAGTACTACTAGAATTAACAATGTCTAGCATTACATATCATATTGTTTAAAGTGTATTCTACCGGAAATGGCGGAAATAGCCCATGTGCTGAAGCGTATTATGTGGGGTTGTTTTTGCCATAAACAGGTATTACGGACCTTCACAGCTGCAAGAGCGCCAGCAAAAGCTATAGTGTCAAGAATATACATGCATCTGTAGATCAAAATTGGTTCAGCTAATTTACAAACATTTGGATGTAGTTTAGGTACCGTATATTTAGTGTACACGTTCTAGAAATATCTATATAGACGGTTTTTTTTCAAACATTAAACATTCTTATACAAAGAACTCTTCTGAAAACTCTCAGACAAGGTATAAGCGAAAAACTAAATTTTGCTTAATATTCTCACACTAAATATGATTTAAAGATGCTTTAGCAGATGCTGATAAAAATCATGTTTATTAATTACGTTAGCTACGCTTGTTTTTATGTTTTGATTTAATTAAGTGCAAGTTTATGTGACATTTTACACCTGTTTCAAAAATCTGGGAATTTATCACACAATACAATGATCAAAGAAACGATAAGTGTGAAAAATGACATGAACAGTAAACGTGGACACCCAATAAATTTAGCAAGTCCACAATATTTATTCATTTGCCTATATTCAGAGTACCTTCGCTGATATCCTGTAATGTATTATAGTCATGCAGTATTTTGTCTTTTAAGAATTTTGTATTAACTTATTAAAATGTTCGCATATGAAATACTTTAACGTTTGAAGCTTTTAAACTTTTAGAAGAAATTACGTTAAGGGGAATGATTATATAAAGTTGTAATACTCTAAAAGCAATAAGTAGATCTTAATATTATTTGGTTATAATCGATTTAATCATATATATTTTAAAATGACAGCTAAAGGCAATGCAACATATAAAGAGTTTGTTTCCAAAAGGGCCTAAATCCACTTTTCATAGTTCTGAGAAAATCAGCAAAAACTTATTCCTTGTTATGGTAAAATCATTTTCAAGTTTTTACTGCATTAAATGTTAGTCTGACAAAACTGAAACCACTCACGGAAGTCAGAGCTTTATTAATAATATATTTTAATATAGAGTTTTATTTTCACTATGAAGTGGATTTAGCCCTTTTGGAAATTAGCTATGGATTTAAGCCCTTTTGGAAACAAACTGAAATTTTGTGCACTGGCAAGCTAAATTAAAGCAAGTTCTGGGAAAAGAGTTTGGTTTCATTAAATTACTACTATAGTACTACATTTTGGCACCGATAACTAAATGTTTACCCAAAGTTGAATTTTGTTCTTTTTTTGGATGCTTTCTTCATTTAGAGTATATTTCCAAAAGGGCTTAAATTCATCTGAAAATCAGCAAACGGATAATTTCTTGTCATGTTTAATTTATTTTTGAGTTTTTATTGCTCATATATAGGGACAGGTCCTCTCACTACAGTGACATCATTTATGGAAATCGAAACTTTATTATTTATTTTTTATTGAGAGGTTTGTTTACACCCTAAAATGGATTCAGGCCCATTTGGAAACAAACTGTGGTGGATTTAGGCCTTTTTGAAAACAAACACAGATTGTTGTGTACTGGTAAACTCTATGAAAGCAACTTTTGGGAAAAATGGCTTGGTTCCATTAAACTACTACTATTGTACTACACTATGGCACCAATAACTCAATTTTGACCAAAAGTGGATTTAGGTCCTTTTGGAAACAAACTCTTCATATATACATGCCATGAAAGCAAAAGCCATTACCAAGTGTTGCTAATAATGTCTGCTTTAAAAGTTATTTTAAATGTTACTTTACTATTTTCGTTAATAAAATGTTAAAAATCTTGCATTCTTTTCACTATAAAAAACGTATTGGGATTACTAGCAGCACTGTCAGAGCATTCTAGCTGTCTAGAATCACTCTGCTAGAATACTTTAACTGTGGAATTCTGTCCGCAAAAAATGTTGTGTTTCTATTATGTTTTTGTTGTATTGCAGACTCTGATTTAATACGAGGCACACTGTTTAATTTTACCAGTAAAAAATAACATAGAAAAGGCAGTATTGTAACATGAGAAAGGACAGTGACACGCAATCCTTAAGAAGCACATCCCGAGCCATCAAGTATTGATGGTGTCCTCTCTGTATTATAGTTTATTCACTGTATAGAGATGGTCAACACGCCAACGGTGAAAATTGAAGGGGAAAAAGGAGAATTTCCAATGGTATTTTAAATGAGCAAAACAAATGTGAAAAACCTTGATTTTTCCTTGATATGTTTTATAGAGCCGATTAAAAAACAAGAACTCAATTATTATTCAGAAAATTTAGATAATTTGGGGTCAAAAACAGCAGAAACTCAAATTTGTCACTTACTGCTGATCGATGGAGACACATGGCTAAATAGAAATATACAACCTCTAGTGACAAATAATACATTAAAATAAAGATAATTACATTCGTAACACTATGCTGAAAGAAAAACTAAAAAAAAACTAAAATAAAATAAAACAAAGAAACAAAATCAAAAAATCAAATAATTTTTTCATTTTTTTTGTCCTTAGAAATGTCATCTGAGCACCATGCTCAAAGGGACCGTTTTATTATGTGCAATAAGGATAAAAATATACCCATGTTCACCATTTTAAACTTAAAATAAATGCATATAGTATAATTTACAGTCAGTCATACAGCGTATCACCTGTTGTTTTATATCGTTATCTTCCCCTGGTCCCCTGGTATAACTGCTATGAGCGGGAAGGTAAAAAACATTAGGCGTCAGCGTGCATTGTGTTTATGATTTGAAGTTGACTTTTTTACATTTCTCTTCAAAATACAGTCATTTTGATATGCAAATGATCTAAGTTTGATATTATTTCCTTTTTATAGACAGAAAAATCTATTTTGCAATTCTTAAAAGGTATTTAAATGATTTCTTTAAACATTGAATATCTTAAGTAAGTCTTCATTAAAATATCACCCGATTTAATGACATTGTGTGCGATACTCTTAGACTTCTTACTTCGAAAATAAACCGAGTTCTGTCCAAAATGAATTTCTCCATGCTTTGGAATAAATATATATATCGAGGCAGCGTTCAAAATGAGGCCCTATAGAAGTGTACGAATCAATAGTAACAGGTAACAAGGCCACAACAATTGGCTAAAACAACAGGCGTCATCTCCGCATGTTAGGAGTCAGAATTTATAAAATGTGTTAAACAAGTTTAAAGCTACAGTCCCTAAAACGTCTCGCTCGGCTAAAAATATCATGTTTACTGCAAGTTTTTACCTACTTACACCTATCAGGATATCAACATTTTTGGCGTACTTATTGAATAGAGTCTATAGTTTATACATGAAATATTTACTAGTGATTTCACGTCCACTATCAAGGTCAAAATGACGCCTAAAGACTACTTCGAAAAAGTTGGCCCTTTCTCGCTGAAACCTCATAATTTCATGATGTTCGAACAATTTGACTGGTTTCAAACAATTGGCTAAAACAACAGGCGTCATCGCGTCATCTCCGCATGTTAGGAGTCAGAATTTATAAAATGTGTTAAACAAGTTTAAGGCTACAGTCCCTAAAACGTCTCGCTCGGCTAAAAATATCATGTTTACTGCAAGTTTTTACCTACTTACACCTATCAGAATATCAACATTTTTGGCGTACATATTGAATAGAGTCTATTATAGTTTATACATGAAATATTTATTAGTGATTTCACGTCCACTATCAAGGTCAAAAAATACTTCGAAAAAGTTGGCCCTTTCTCGATGAAACCTCATAATTTCATGATGTTCGAACAATTTGACTGGTTTCAAATTTTGACAGATTGTAGTCATACTTCTTGAATAACAAACAATATTTTATAAATATACTGTGTTGATTTTGAATGATTATGCAACAAACCCGCGTTGTTTTGCCCGAAAGCCGGACGTGAATTACGACTCTGAGTTCGCCCTGTTTGAGCTGTGAATTGCGGCATGTTTTATGTATCTACATTATCTACATTTTGTCTGATATACGTATTCGCATAATTTATTTAAAAATTTAGCATTCCAATGAGGCAAAAGTGCAATTTTTATGTAAACAAAAGAAAAATACGGCATTTTAATGTTTATGTTTTAGATTTTAGTTCACGATCTAAACGCTGCCTTGATAGCTCAGCGGTAGATCCCTCACTTTATAATGCATGATGGATTCCCTTTACCATTAAATAAACAAACGGATATAGGGATAAGTTCTAAATAGTCTTTTCCAAACGGAAGCAAGTTTCGTATAATCGGATGGTCGATAAAGATGAGTTTAACTCACTTTTACTGAAAGAGTGACACTAAAAAGTCTGTATAAAACGAAGTTTATCACTTCCGTATCATGCCAAGATGATTTCGATGCTCAACAGCCTATGATCTTGTTGAATTACCAAATCGACATTATCAGCTTAAAGCAATCCCAAATATGTCGAGACAATTATGAACTATGTTTTCCAGCTTTTGTTTTCTCTTATTATTTTCCCGAATTTTTTTGATTAGTAAGAAACCATCCGCGCAGATATTTTTCTTTGACTTTATTTCATAACATATCAATGACACGACCTGTGTTTGCATATCAAAATATAACATTAAGTTTAAACCTCGTTTTTTCACCATTTGTTTATTTGAGACGAAAGGAGAGGATTAAAGATTGATGTTAAAAAATTGTCCGATATTACTTGATGATTAGTTTTGATCTTTTTGATCTTCCTAATCAATCAGCCATCCAGACATTGTCATCGTCTGTATTATATGGACTAGGCTGTATCTGATACACTCATCTGTTGAATAGATGTTTTCTGAAAAGTGCAGCTGTTTTGCAATTAGGAATCAACTAGCCATTGCATCCTTTTCATAACAAAAAGAAAGAAGGGGTTGAGCGAATTCGTTGAAGAAACTTGTCAATCATTTGAATTGAGAAACCACAATATCATTCAAAATATTACATTTTTGCTACTAAAACATTTCTGAAACTTGGTATAAAACAATTTAATCTAGAATTATTCCACCAACTGTGATTAAACGTGCGTGCTCAAATAGCCCAATGTCTTAGAGACATAACCGTGATAAATGTAAGTCAGACAATATATATTGTAGGGAAAATATTCAGTTTACAATATTAAATTATCAAATTGAAAATAACATTAAAAATCATTCATGATATTAAGCCTGACATGTAATTATTCTAAAATGTGTGCTTCATTATGGTTGTCTTAGTTGAAAATGCTAACGTTATTAAGTTAAATCAATTTGTTTATTAAGATTACGTTCTGAATCAATCAAAATGAAATATATTTTTGATAAGGAAACCTTATGAATAAATTAGGTACACACATAGATTAAGTAACAATTTACTATCGCTTCTTGTTGATTGTAATGAATAGTTGCGATCAGCCAGTAGGTTACAGCTAAGAATCTAATTTGCCAACAGCAAAATGAAACTACTACTACATGGCAACATCTTTCATTTGTTAAAAAAATCAATGATTATTCTTTAATCTTTCCTCCCTGGTTGCGATCTATGCAGGTGTATCTTTGTTAGAAGGCTCAAAAGGAATTGACCAATATGACTTTTGCACTCAGCTTGAAACTCCGAAATGTTATGATGCTTTCATACTCGTGTAGATTTACAGCTTTGTCGCTGCATGGCGTATATTTTTGAAATAATCGGTATCTGCAAAATGTTGTCGCACGACAAGCTTTTTTGAGTTGAAATGAATTCAAGTTTCAGAGCGACATGAAGCGGCAAAAATGCAAAGCGACAAAACTGCAAAGCTACAAAAGTGTGAAACGAAGCAGGCGACAGAGCTGCAAAGCTACAAAGCTACAAAGCTGAAAAGCGACAATAAGTATGAAAGCAGCATTATATAAACTATTTTTACTCCATTATTGGATGAAGAGTGTCATGAGGATAAAGCATTACAAAAAACAAAACAAAAAACAATTACTTAAAATATTGTTGTGCACTAATTTGGTCATTTTATGTTATTGTTGTCATTTATAATCCGTCATTGCTAAGTGGAAAAATATATTTTTTTAAATTTCAAGTTGGTCTTTATTAAAGAGTGCAATAAAATAGAATACGTCTTTATCAAGAGTTTGTAAAGTGTATTATCTTGTCTTATAGTTCAACTTGCGAAGTGTTAATAGCGGATTCACAATTTCTAGCATTAGGGCCTTTGCATTGCATTGGCATTGAAATGAGTTTGTCTCTTCTGCATGATCAAACATTTACATTGCGCAACTTCACTGTTGTAAACACGGTAAAAGCACCACCATATTCTATAGACCTTTTCAAAATCCATTCGGAAATCTCCGGAACGTTGATCACATGGCCATGTTTACAACCAATCACGTATAAGCTCATTAGTATGCACGATTTTTCAACAAAAAAGTCCGAAAAATCACTCGGATTTCAGTGCAATAAAAGTGAACAATAAATAGAACTAGACCCATACAATATTAGATACACTAATTCTAAACAACTCTTGGCTGATGGTACCATAAGCTCACTGACACAAAGAGTGAAATTTCCATTTGAAATCGGCTGATCTGCGCTGATTAACCCTCGTCTACCCAGGCTATTTTTTGTAACACGTCTACCAAAGGGGCGGGAGGGGG
>JXSR01S032557.1:130149-140181 GCA_000969725.1 Ophiothrix spiculata | reverse complement strand
AAAATTTTAAATCGTCATTTTGAAAAATATATGCGTGTTATGAAGCTAAAACTTGCAGGGCATGTTAGAATTATAATTAACCCTTCTTTATTAGCCAAAAAACGGATGAATATCGGAAATTTAGAACTTTTATAGCAAAATTTTTATTTGGTGGCCATTTTTGCCAAAATTCAGATTTTCCGATCCGAACGAGCTTTATGACGTCATAATTACGTAACGCCTTGGCCGATTTCTGTGATCTTGGTATCATTGGATAGGGGAGGACCATACCTATCGATTGATAGCAAAACCAAGTTAATAGGGGGATTCTGTTCCAAAAAATTAGGGGAGAACAACCCCCCCTCCTTGGGTAGACATGTTATAAAAAATAGCCTGGGTAGACGAGGGTTAATAAATTCTGTCAAATACTCACACATCTTTAAAATGTTATTTTGTACATGTTGTCAAAATGACATGTCATTACGCAACTGACAATTGATATTACTTTAAATAACCCTCGTTTTCCTAAGGGGGGATTGTTACCACACCCCATAACGGATGATCGCCGATTGCACCAAAACGCAAAATAAAGCGACCATGCGCATTTTAAGAAACATCCTCTGCGGTCATTTTGATGGAAAAAAAGTCCGTGTACCACCTTAGATGGGGTTATGGTAGGCCGTCAAAGTCCGAAGGTAGGGGGGTGCCACCTCTAAAAAATTGAATCGCCATTTTGAAAAATATTTGCATGATATGGAATTGAAACTTACAGGACATGTTAGAATTGTCAAATTCCTTCATTTATTAGCAAAAATGCAAACAACCCGACGAAAATTGGACATTTAGAACTTTTATAACGATTTTTTTTTAAAGTGGTCATTTTTGCCAAAAGTCGATTTTTTTGGGGGGTCTGGAAATATTTTGTGACGTCATAATTGCGTAACGCCTCAACCGATTTTCATGATCTTGTTATCATAAGAAAGAGGAGACCCTACCCTATACTATACTATATAGAGGTGGTCAATATATTCCCACACTACAGTTGAGCGAAACACCTTTTTCAGTCCAGTGTATTTTGGGCCAGAGTCCAAAAAATGTATGTATGTTTTAATATTTGCAAACTACATATTAAAAAATATGAAATCCTGCAAATTTCACGATTATTGGAAAATTAAAGTAATTAAAAAGAATAATTGAAAATCGCATATCGTCATGTTTTATCTAACATGAAATCAGTGGCGACACTTGGTCAACCAGATTTACGCCCGAGGACTGTTATAATACATTTTGGGAATTGTCACTCTGTCATTAAAAGTGAATGCCACTCATTTGCATTGACACAACATGACACACCTGTTGTTAGTGATTAGTGTAGTTCAATTATCGAGCCTCATTTTTTACGCTGCTGTGGTTTTTGCAGTGATACGATACCATTGCCTGCTAGGCAAATATCTTCCCCTATTTAAAAGCGTTGAGATTTCATTTCGGTCAGATCTCGGGTTTATTTCTAAGTTTATTAGAGTGTAACATATCCAATGTTGTTAAATCGGATGTTATTTAAAAGAAGACTTACTAGAGATTATAAATGTTTGAGAATAATTATTCAAATACCTTTAAATAATTGGAAAATAAATTGTTTTCTGTCTAAAAAAAGGAAATAATATCAAACTTAGAAGGTTCGCACATCAGAATGACCGTATTTTGAAGAGGAATCTTAAAATGTCAACTTCAATCGTAATTTTTCGTCGCCCCTCATATTCAAATCGACAACCCCTTCCCAAGCATTTTCGAGGGCGCTCTTCAAATTTGTTTTGCCCATAAAACCATAACCGAAAAGGTTTTTTCAAATGTCATTTCAGAAATGTATTTGTACTTACATACTGAAAATATGAGCCAAATTTTATTGAAAAATTTCATTGGGAAGTGAGTTTTCATTTTTTTGGCGGGAAAATGTTGACGTGACACGGCAAAATTTGTTTTGGCCACCATTTTGAAACGGTTTGTCCGATTTTTGAAATGTTTTCTTTGTTATAGTTCTTTTGAGATACTTTACCTGTGACCAGAGTTTCAAAGTAAAATTCCTTCGCGAAAGCGCTCTTTCGGGGTTGGGTCCATATTGACCACTAACGGGCATGTGGAGGACCTTGACCACTTAAGTGTTAAAAATTTATAATACAAGGTAATACATACATGTAGTTAATACGAACTGTAAATAATAAGAAAACATAATAGAAATGAAAGTCTTCAAATCAAGATAAGTTTTGTACTGATTACACCGTTATTGCATTTCTGTATTCATCATCATGATCATACTCGGTTATGAACTGCTCTGCAATAACAATCGCGCAAAAATGTAGTAAGATAGTTAACACTCGCAATTTCCGGAAAATACCAAGATACAAAGATTATAAGTGCGAACTCATTTCATTCCACTGTGACATCAATTCTCTTCAGATCTTGTAAGATGTAATTACTATAGTGTGGAAGAGACCTGTCAAGAAGTTTAACTCTGTACTGTATTACTTTTTACATTACTAAATATGTTTAGTTTTTGAGAATTTTATTTTCTTTATAAAAACGTGACAAATTCCAGCTACTTGATCAAATATTAGACTTATATATATGAAATGCAGTTTTAAATAAGGTGTTCATGGTTTTGCACGAAAATGTTTGAAATGATGGTACCAGGTTTAAAGTTTTTAAAAAATAGTTTGAAAAGTTTATAAAAAAGAACATGCTCATGAATCAGTTACCGTAAACCGGGGTGACTTTGAACGTTTTGAGTTGGTGAAACTAATTTGCCATTATCTCACTTATCCTTGATGATATAATCTTTTTAATTAATGATTGAAAAGGGGATACTATAAGCAATGTTACCTCTTAGAGACACTACCGTAGTGTGCTGCCAATTGTTTGTTTTAAACTTACAAATGTGTTGCCAAATTTATAGCAATTTCATAGGTGGGAAAAAGCTCAATGGTTACCATGGTAACACTGTTTCAATGAAATTAATATTAATATGGTTGGATCAGGAATATAATAGTTTACAATAATGAATGAAAATAATTTTGTACATTTCTTTCTTATTCTCTATATTGAGATCACGGGGTGACTTTGAACGCCTATATCTCCCATATAAATGCATGTATTTAGCAGGGTAACCAGTACCCTTGATTGTTGCTTACTGATTTTCAAGTCTGGGGCGCTGTGTTTGCATTATCACCCATTTTTGTATTTTTGTGATCAAAACAATTATATTTCTGTGGGATAATGATATTTTCTAGTTCTAGGAATGTATTTATCTCACACTGTTCCAGGAAAAATGTGTCCCGTTCAAAGTCACCCCATACCGGGGTGACTTTGAACAGCACTTAGAAATTTAAAAATATATATTTAACATAACCGCTAGTTCTACAAAAATGTAACATGAGAAAGACCATGCCCCAGGAGGTATTTTGAAAGCAAAATATCAGAATGTTTTCTTTGTTGAAAATTAAAAAAATGGCAAAAGCTGAAAAAAGCGTTCAAAGTCACCCCGGTTTACGGTACTCAGATATATAAATTAAGATGCTCAGTAGCTGATTTGAATGAGAAAATGGTGTGGGATATTTAAGCGACAAAAATGTCTCTATGACCATGAATGCCTCTATCGAATTTTGAGGTTCTGTTTGATAGGTTTAAATTCAATGGACGAGAAATACAAAGAAGCACAGAAAACAAACAAACAAATGCACCAAATAATTCTGATAAGTTGTGTGTTAATACCGCGTGAGCCATTAAAAACGATGCACTTAATAACGTGCCTGAAAAACTTTGTTGAACGAGCGGTACTGAAAAGGTTGTCAGTGTCTTTGAGAGAAAATTTGAACAAAACCTTCATGTCGATTTGTAAAAACATGACTATACGAAATCTGTAAAATATGGACTATGGTCAACTGACTTTAGTAGATTGCTTGATAAATGAACAAATTGTACTAACCCGACTATCAAACCTATCCGATTTGGTGCTTATAGTTTATAAATTCATTTATCTGCACTGGGCATACCAGTGCACGGGACTGCACCCCTCAATAAAAAAGATTTCAACTTTTTGGAGACTGGGTTGCTTAAATCGAATGAGGGGTGCCAACCATGATCCCCATTTTTACATCCACAGAAACATGATTTCACCTACATATTACCTATTTTGGAGCCATTAATGATGACAGTAGTACCCAAAGTCTTAAGATAACTCTTCTCCAAATTTTACCATTTATCGGTGTTGAAAGATTTGGGAAGTATGTACTCTTAAAGTATATGAATGCTTTGCCATCATCTTTTGTTCACGAAGTTGTTCAATATTTATTGACTCGCTCTGTGAATTTACTGTGATAGTTGACAAGTTCTTTAATAATCCACACAGCTCTCAAAGCAGGTGCCACTTAAATCCCTGCTCTTGGTTCTCAAAATAATGGTGGATATTTGCAAGGTATTTATACCACATTCATTATTCATAACTTTGTACAACTGCTAACGTGCTGTAAAGGAGGGACTTCGAGGGACTTTGAAGAATTGAAGAAAATAAATTGAGGAAATTGTAATAGAAATACGCTTCCTGTAATGTATTTACATTTGATAAGTACGCGGTCATATAAAAGGTTATGCCTGTTGTATTTTAACTTTTGTTCTATTAAAGGCAGCAACTTGAAAATTGGCACAAATATAAGGGGTAATATCATGACCAAGGCAATGTCACCTACCAATGGTGAAACATTCATACCAATACATTATCTAGATTTTTACACATGGTCTAAAAACAACAGCACGGTTTGGAACACCGGAAACGGTCAAAACACTTTTAAACTTAGCTCAAGTACAATGAATTGAAAAGCCCATAATATAGCCATGTATATAGTATTGCTATACACACGATCGTAGACAAATTTATAAGACATAATAATGAATATACAATTATACAAGATGATTAAACACCACCACCAGTCAAACAAGTAAGTCATGAGACATTTGTTAAACATTTTGTCATATCAAAGTTAAACAAGTTCACTCAAACAAAAAATAACGGTCATTCACCAGCAGAACAAAATTATAATCAAATAGCCCCTCCAGCAGTAAAATCACCAAAGACACCGTTTACGAAGTAATTGACTTTAATAAAACAAGATGAAAATGGTGGCATTAGGAAGTTTTTATTTTGATACATTTTCATAGTAGATCAAAAGGGGAACTAAATTTAATTTTTGACTGAAACTGTGGTGTAGTACCTTTTTACCTGTTGTTTTTCACATAAAACCGCATTTGGAAAAGTCACGCTATAGTAATTTCTATCAGTTACAAGTTTACTTTATCAGTGACAAATGACTTATTGGACTATTGGTACACTTTCATTTCAAATTTGTTCTGTAACTCCCGTGACTTTTGGGTTTACAGATGGTTGTTCATATATAAGATATACGTATGAGTTCAAGGTAAATGATAAATGTTGTTTGCCTGATGATGGCACAAGATACCTTTAAGAGAGGCCCACATTCATTTTACCTCTCTTCACCGAAATGATCTACAACTTTACAGCTTAGCATGATTAAAAATTCTACTTACACTCAGGGAAACTCTATTCATTTGAATATAAAATTAAATGTTTAGTTTTGCAATAAAAAAATGAAACCTTTATAATTATATCTGAAAAAACTGTAAGTTATTGCGCTCCTTGTTTGCAGCCGTATCAGATATTGTGCTTTTGACAGACTGTATTTATGAATAGATGCAGTATTTGATATTGAGCATTAAGTTTAGTATCATGGATCATTTGAAATAGCATAAGAATAAAATAGACTTTAATACTCAGTGCAGAAAAAAAACACGTCACAAATATTTGCGTTGAGTGTGATTTAGTTGTTCCATGTGCTTACTTAATTTACACATCAAATTTTTATCCACTTGGACATGTTTTTACGTGTTCAATATCATGGAATGTGTGTAATGGTATGTAAATAGATGTATTTAATGGAAACATGATAGCAACATTTTGTATTCGAACTGGTCAATGCCTGCGTTAACTCGCACTAAATAGAAATTCAAAGCGAATTTTATGCATTAATATACAGTATAATCTAAAATGTATTACCATATGCAAACTCAAACGCTTCCGTAAGTTTACTGATTTGACATTGTCTCCGCAAATATGGAAGTGTGGTTGACCGTCAAATGGATGCGTATGTTTTTAAATAGCTTTCTGCATTTTTGCATCATTCTTCCAAATTGTCTATGGTGTAACCCTCATATGTATTTTAAAGTCTTCGCCAGTAAAGCTAGTTCCCTTCGTCCGGGCTCATTGCTTGGTCCGTGGGAGGGGAGATCAGGGGAACGATACTAGTTCTTGGCCACATTACCAATTCACACAGACTGACCAATTCCGACTGGTTTGGTGTTAACAAATAACTGAGCTCTGTGCAAGAGCTAAGTAAAACGCTATAAATACACAAGCCATACTCATGTTATTGAAAGTGTGTATTTAAATAATTTAGATCAACATTGATAAAGAATGATATTATGTGAATATTATCATTTAATTTTATGCAGAGGCATGTGACAATATATCATGAAATAGCACAAATAGCACTCTTCTTTATCCCTTACGCGATCGCGCTATTTGTCAATTTTTATACTTTGTGTACCTAATCACACTAATAGCACTGCTATCGCAAATGTGTTGCTTTTTCCGCTTTTTCATAGGATAATTTACGTGAAAAGTATAAGTCCAAAAAAAACGGTTTTACAGAGAAGGTGCTTAGTGCAATTTATAATTTTTAGACACTTGGTATATATTTGATTGCTATTTGTGCGATTTGTGCGTTGTAAAGTACAAATCTATTTAGGTGGGTGCTATTACTGCTATTTATGCGCTTTTTGCGTTTTGTGACGACTTTGTGTTATATTTGATTGCTATTTGTGCGATTTGTGCGTTTCATGCTTCCAGGGTTACTAAGTTGATTGCGATTTGTGCGTTTTGTGCGTTCTATAAGTACAAATCTGTTTAGGTGGGTGCTATTACTGCTATTTATGCGCTTTTTGCGTTTTGTGACTACTTTGTGTTATATTTGATTGCTATTTGTGCGATTTGTGCGTTTCATGCTTCCAAGGTAACTAGTTAATTGCTATTTGTGCGATTTGTGCGTTTTGTGCGTTCTAAAAGTACAAATCTATTTAGGTGGGTGCTATTACTGTTATTAATGCGGTTTTTGGACTATGTTGCCCTGCGGGGCTCTAAATAAATTGGACCTAATAAACCGTCAATCACCTGAAATTATGCTAATGCATAAAGGGGTACGCTTTGGACTATGCACCTAAAATCGGCGCCTGGTTTCGAGCCGCAATGATCTTGACGCTACCGCACCAGCGATGTTTCGTTATCGGGGCTTTGAACTCACAAGACAGGAATAGCAATCAAATAATCATCTTGTGCTGAAAAGATACAAAAAACGCACAGATAGCAATCACTTTTGTGACCGCGTACTTACAAAACGTATGAATCGCACAAATCGCATAAATAGCAATCTAATATAAAACCCCGGTATAATACGCGTGCCCATGGTGTCCAAAAATTGCAAATCGCACAAATTGCAGAAATAGCTCATAGTATATTGCTATACTAGTGCTTTTTATGCGATTACTTAAGAATCGCAAAACTGACATGTGTTTGTTGCTATTTGTGCGTTTTCATGATATAGCGCCTTCATGACAATAAAAAGACCGAGTATATATATTACAGTTACTACCTTTAAACAAAACGTTTAATCCTGGTACTTTTGAGGGTTGGGTAATTGAAACCCAGTCCTGACGAATTGTTGCTGCCGTATTAAAACCTAGCATAATATGACCTTGGGCAACAAAGTCAACACCGAGAAATCCATTTCGATTTTTTTAATGACAAGAAATCGTGGGCACTTACAAAGATATGGGTAGAGTAAACTTAAGAGGGTTATTTGACACATCCTACTAAAATATTTGAGGCGCCATTTTGAATTATATTTGAATTTTAAAGAGTTGACACTTTTTAGTATATGTAACATTTGTATATGTGAGCATATGTTATAAGCAAAACAAATACTTAAACAATAAATTTCAATATTTAGAACTTCTGTAGTAAATTTGCAATTTTCTCCTTTTTATCAGATTTTGATGGGGAAACACAACACCAAAATTGATACTAAACAGTCCCACTCTGTGTGACGGTTAATTTAAAATAACCAAAATAAACCACCACTTTATATAGGAGTTTGTGTTATAAAAATGCATCAGTAGTACAAGGGTTAAAGGAAATGTCTTTGTTTTAATAAGCCTACCTTTACAAGTCAAAGGATTACGTTTAAAAATCGCATACAATTTGTCTATTATACCGCTACTACCTGGCATTTATACCAAAACAAAATTTGCACTAAGGCACATGAAAAAGACAAACAATTATAAAAACGACAATATTTTGTAAATCAAACAAAACGATGAAGAACAAAATACTGCTGAGCCCCTTCGGAGTAATGACCCTTCTGAATAATGCGGAAACCCCTGCAAAATAGGCAAACTTGGTCATGCTTTTTAATGTGGACACCCACAAAGAGGCGGATTTGTTACATTAAGAGCATTAAGAGTGATTAATGCATTATCTTTTGCAATATCTTTTCAACGATCCTATGAAATATCATTAATTTGGTATGATTTTGAAGGTAATTTCTTACCCTTTCATTACCCAGAGGCATAAATAAGCGGCGGAAGCGGGTGGACGGAGGAAAATGTCCCCTTCTAAATTTCAGGTTGAGGTGACGGTCCCCCTTAGAGAAAAAAAGACGAAAGAAAGAAAAGGAAAGTAAATTAAATTTCTCATTGTTTTGATAATTCAAATGTGATAAAGGAAAACATTTTGCGCACTTCGCGCAAATTTTCAAATACTAAATTAAAACCAAATACTGTATTTAATTAGTGCAAATAATAGTTAATAAATAGCTAATTTATCTAGGGGTGAAAGCAGGTATGAATTTTATCGGTATGGATGACGTATGGACATTGTTTTGATGGTTATAACTTTTCAATAATTCAATGAAATGCATAATTTTGGTATGAATTTGAAGATACTTTAATAGTCATTTGAAGATAATTATAAAATATAGAAATGGTTAATTCTAATAGACTATTAAGATTACCAGAATAGAGATAAGTATAGATGAGGTTTGCGAGATAAACGCAAACGGGTTCCACCTCGAAAAACATGACCACTTCCATTCTAACTCTACGATTCTTTTTCAGAAACCGTTTTAAAGTTTCTGGTACGTAAAATAAAAATCTCAGTACGTCAATCAATTGTGTTCTAAACACCTGGATTCCAACTATCGTAGCCTGAATCTATGACAACAAAAGGCTGCTTAATTTAACTCAAGGGAAAGCTAGTATATGAGCCAATAATATATCTATACCATATAGGAAAACACCCGATTAACGTCAGAAGAAAAGCTGATTGGATTATGTATATCTCCAATGTGTAAAACCCATCTATAACCGGAAATTAAAGAAGACTAGTGAAAAACGAATTTCAAATGTGAGGCAGATGTAGAGAAGATATAACCTTAGTACGTCATTGATTTCTGCCGATAAAGTTAGTATGTTTGTAAATAACCAATTAAGGATAAGCTTTTTCTAAGTCAATATGGTTTCAAGAATGAAATAGTGAGCAGATATCAGAACCAAATATCCGTAGTGGTAATTATGTCACATGATGCCCGTGAGGTGATAATAAAATATTATCAGATAAATTTTATTACGTGACTGTACTTTCAATTTAAATCAGAGAGAGACAGACATTATAGGGATTGTTTGTATGCAATTGTACTTTAACTAGAAGGGGAGATAAGATAAACAAACATATATTTTGTTTTTATTTTAGATTTGTATGAAGTGATCAATATAAATAACAAAAAAGACGTAAAACTATAAAATTCAATAGATAAAATACTGCACATACTAAATGTTTAAATTAACAGACCAGTATAATAGTTAAAGAAGTTCGTA
>JXSR01S032557.1:99281-114578 GCA_000969725.1 Ophiothrix spiculata | reverse complement strand
TACTGACAGAGCACAAATTTGATATCATTGGTATTTTAGAAGTGATAGTAATATAATGTTATACCGTAGTCACTTTTATGGTTGTCGATATCAAATATAGAATGGTTGATAACCACCCTGTTCATGCACTCTGAACAATTTCATAAGTCGGTAGAAAATCAAATTGATACTGTTTTAAAGAAGTTCAAAATAGTGAAAACACATTGACTCTTTTCAATGCATGCAATGATGACGGTGCCTATCACAGTGATCAAATAATTCAAGAAATGTAAATGTAAATGCACGTGCCTTTGATTCAAGGCAATCAATTTCCACCAATATTATGAAATCCTAGGCATGAAAAAGTGTCCTTCTTATATTTTAACTGACAACTACGTTGAAATATTGATCCCCATCTCATGATCTTATAAAGACGAAATTGACAGAGCTATGGTAAAAATGTTAGAGATGTCACTCGTCTATGCATGTCATATCGGAATAGCTTTACCAGTCACGATTGTAACATTACTTTTCCTTTTATGTCAGAGAAAATCTAAGAAACAATACAGATGTTTCCAAAATCAAATATTCGTTTTATAAGAGATAAAAAAACCCCGCCAACACCCCACACACCCCTCCCAACACACACAGTCAACAAATCAAAACAGAACCAAACAAATCACGTATATGAAGATTTTTTTTATTCTTAAGAAAATTATCAATCAGAAAATATATCTTTTTGATTTAAAACGTAAAAGACTTGCACTCAATTACCCTATTGTAATTTCTATGTAAACACAAGAAAGTAATTAGGTAATACAAGTAATAATAAGATCTTGTTCCTCGGACTCAAACTAATCTTTTATAAAAATGATAAACAGGGAATATTGTCAAACGTGTCGGGAAATAATAATTAGAAATAATCTTTAATGCTTCTGACATGACATGTAACAGTTTACATGAACTGCAAATAAAGGTAATGTAAGTTACCAACATCAGCTTCGCGAATACATGATATGTTTGAAACGTAATATGCATATCAAATGTAGTATTTTCGATTGAAGCTAGATTGTATATACAGATCGGTATTAATTTTTAATTACTGTTTATGTATGTAAATGTTGCAAATTTTTTTCCATAGTCAAGGCACCACATGATACCACTAATAATACTTCTTTACAGTGGTTTCTGATTATGTTGTATCAATATTTTGATAGTGATATGTATTTTAACGTGACAAGCTTGACAAAAATATCTAGATGTTATTTGCTCTGAAATAATTAAATTATTCATCGACTTGTACTCCGGTAACAGAATGGTAATTTCACTGAGAATTCGGCTATCGAGCCAGTCAAGCGCCATTCTTTGCTTACGCACAATATGGCGGGAAAATGTGAGATACGTATAATTGTGCTGTACTTAAGTAATAGTAGCGCGCGACAGAACGCATAGGGGGTCACTACGCACTCGCACAGCGTTGATCTAGGTATACCGCCCGGGTGGCGTAATCCCCTACTTAGCCAATTTTTTCAAAGGGTGCAAATAGACCTGTTTCCTATCTGTGCTTTCTTTAATCTATGCATCGACTTTACTCTAATTCTTGCTACTTCACGTATTTATTAGTAAATATACCAGCAAGTAATGGAAACAATATAAACAAGATCTGGGCCCCGTTTCATTAAGATTTGAATCAAGCGTACGTTTGATTTATCAAGCGTAAAACAGGTTTATACAATGTAAATTTACGTTTGAAATCAAACGAACGCTTGATTCAAATCTTTAAGAAACAGGGCCCTGGTCTTGTGTTATGATTTGTATCCTAATTATACGGTATTTAAAACAAATAAGACTGGAAAAAAATCATAACAATCTGATAAATGTTATGTAAATAATTCAAGTATTCAAATAGCTATTTAAATAGCTAATTAGGTATTCAAACACGCTATAGAGTTGTTCATCGCAAATCAACAACGAATCATGCATGCATTCGCGTATTTGTATCGCACGAGGATGGCTTTAACCGATGGAACGTGATTAAAATACGCCTTTATGAAGGAAAATCTTCCTTGAAACATTTTTTTATAGAGAATTGAATTAAATTGTAAATGTTTTTACTTAATGTATCTTCATAAAACTTTTAGAACAATCTACGCAGAAGTTTTCAAGCATTATAAAAGCCTATATCAACTCTTGGTATACCACAAATCAACTACAGTGCGCTGTTAATGAGAGACAGTGAGTTGTTAAATACCAATAAATTAAATTATTTATTTATTAGCCTTAGGTGAGAGTCGCGAGAGCAGTAAGTACTATAATAGAATAACTGTAATATGTATTGTAATATGTATATGTAACTAAAATAAATAAATAAATAAATAAATAAATAAATAATCAAGTGTATTTTCATCATCGTGTTGCACTCCATTTGCCAGCTAGGTCGTAATAAAGGGCTGTAAGGAAGTCTGCCTTACCTAGCCTTATTACCTTTGCACGCCCTCTATAAAAATCACAAAGTAAGGGTAAGGAAAACTGTTGGTAAGGAATAAGGATCCAATATCCTTACTTTTTGAAAAAAAAAAATCAAATATGGACTGAAGTGTCCTGATTGGCTGTTTTCGATTGTTGAGTATTCACGCCCTCTGTATAAAAATCACAAGGTAATGGTAAAGAGTAAGGATCCAAAATCCTTACTTTAAAAAAAGAATCAAATATGGACTGAAGTGCCCTGATTGGTTGTTTTAGATTGTTGAATATTCACGCCTTCTATAAAAATCACAAAGTAAGGGTTAGGAGTAAGGATCCAATATCCTTACTTTTTGAAAACAATTTCAAATATAGTTTGAAGTGTCCTGATTGGTTGTTTTCGATTGTTGAGTATTCACGCCCTCTATAAAAATCACAAAATAAGGGTACGGAGTTAGGGATCAAAATCCTTACTTTTTGAAGAAAAAAATGCAAATATGGATTGAAGTGTCCTAATTGGTTGTTTTTGATTGTTGAGTATTCACGCCCGCTATAAAAATTACAAAGTAAGGGTAAGGAGTAAGGATCCAATATCCTTACTTTTTGAAAACAAATTCAAATATGGATTGAAGTGTCCTGATTAGTTGTTTTCGATTGTTGAGTATTCATGCCCTCTATAAAAATAAGGGTAAGGAGTTTATTTTCCTAAATCAATTACTCCAGTTGTTTGATTGTTTGCCTTCGTGTTTATCAAATTTCAGCAACTTTCATGTGATCTGAATACAGGTAAAATAGCTATCATGTATATTATTATTGACTAAACATTTCATTTTCAAGATAATTACATTACTGTTATTACTCAACCTGCTCAAAACATGATTCGTTTATTCTCTTTTATGCATGGGAAAAACACATGTATTGCCTTTTCGGCAACATAGTTTGGCAATCGGTATGAATGTTCAAAATCATGGCTAAAGCCTTTAATGTCATTATTTTCTGTTATTTGTGGATATGGATATGCTGTAACAAACTGACTCGAGCCACATTTTAACGATTTTGAAATAATAACGAATACCAGTTAAAGTGATTACTACCAGCATGAGACAGGTCAGTGAAAGATTCTCAAAGTTTAAAGTTACCCGCCCTTTCGATATTATAGTTTTAACTTATTGCTTTGATTTGTCCGTTAATATGATGTAATTAGATCAGTAAGTGTTGTCTTGTTAGGTATTTGATTACATGGACTACATTCCTTCCTTATTAGCAAGGGAACTGGAACAGTAAAATACATGTAGTTGCTAGACATTGTTTGAGTGAGCCAATTCATATACCACAAGTATTCTTGTAACCACCCTAGAGTTTTGTTTACCTTCCTTCTGGGTGTATTGGATTTCTCTTCTTTCTTAATTCAAGTGGAATATGCAAGTTCTAATCAGATTGGATGAGATTTACGACAATAATATTATACACTGGTGTAGCTGCTATAGCTGGTTTCAGGTTTATGTTCCCGATAAAACAGATGATATAATAAAGATTGAATAATTGAAGAAGAGAGAATAAATATTTGTCTAGTTAAAAAAATTCTTTGGCACTATTATTTCCTTCAAGATTATTGAAGGATGTGTCTAGTTAATAAAATTAGTGCCTTAGCAATGTAACATTCTCCTTGGTGTTTGCTGTTAATGAACAAATGACATTGCAATAGAAATCCTACTTCTTTCAAGTGCATTTTTATTATCGTGTTGCACTCCATTTGCACTATGTCAATATCTTAGAAAATGTTAGATATAATTAATTATACTGGTACTTGACATATTCTTCTCCTGACAAATGATTTCTATATTTAACATGGCATTGAATAATTCAAAAGCAATTACATTATGTCTTTATTTGATAAGAACGTGAACACCTTTAAACATAACTCAGTTGAATGAACATTTTGAACATTCCCTTTATCATTAAAGCGATTAATGTTAATCATTATTTTTCACGTCCCCAATAATTCTCTGGTGTGGATGAACTGCAGTGTAAACGCGACATGAATTATGACAATGTAGAAATACCTGTAATATACAATAAGTATGAAGGCACATCTTTTTCTTAGTAAGTCTGATTTTCGTCAATATGTTTTATTTACATGGCAAAAATTCACTAAAATAATAAATCTCAGTATTAATTTTCAAAAGTTATTATCGACTTTCTCACATTTAAAAATACAGTAAAACCAATGCAACATACCTATAAAAACAAAAAGCATGTGAAACCGTTAGTTTTGTTTTTAATGATCAATGCGATTTACACACGCATATGGTTATTACCCGCATATAAACTATCTTTATCAACTTTAAAAGCGAAAGCAGGTAACTTGCATATTTCTAAACATTTATTCATGTTGAAATACCCTAGATGACTTTAAAGTTACCTGCGTGCCATAGCAGATTCTGGTTGAAATATTATGTTCATAAATCACGCTTGTTTGTATGTTTTGATTTAATCTAATCCAAGTTTATGTAACATTTTACAGCAGTTGCAGGTGAAGTTCAAGATTTATTCTGGAATTATTTCCACATATTTATACTGTATAGATATTCTAAACGTGCATGTTTAAATAACCCCATGAGAGAAATAAAGGTGATAAATGAAAATGCAAGAAAATTAGGGCATCGAATTTGTATTAGGATATTTGATTTGAGTCAGGCAATATTTATTACAAGGAAATAATGAGTTTACAATATTAAATTATTAAATTGAAAATAACATTAAAAATCACTCAGGATATTAAGCCTCACATGTTGGCATTAAATGCGAATGTAATTAAGTGAAATCAATTTTTTACTGAGATTACTTTCTGAATTAATCAAATATTTATGTTTTGATAAATGATCTTGAATTTAATACCGAAATTAATGTAGCAATAATTTGTTATTACTTCATGTTGATTGTAATCAATAGTTTCAATCAGCTTGTCAATCTAATTTGCAGAGCAAAATGAAATTACTATCACTTCAGCATTTCAGCATTAACATTATCTAGTTAATAAATCAATGATTGATCTTTCCTCCCTGGTTGCGATCTTTGCGGGTGTATCTTTCTGAATAGGCTCAGAAGGGATGGACCACTAGACTTTTGCAATTAGCTCGAATCTCCAAACGTTATATAAGCTGCTTTTACCAAAATGCTATCATGGTGTAGAGTGTCAAAGCATTACATGAAATAATAACTTCGCATATTCATGTGTAGTAATTTGGTCATTTGTGGATTGAAAATGAACATGAAGAAAACAAAAGTAATGGCAAATTCCATCGTACCTCAGGAAATTGTGATTGTAAATGGCAATAAAATCGATGAAGTAAATGAATATATCTATCTGGGACAAAGATTTAGCCTGAAAGAAAAGAGTCAAGAGCAGGAGATAAGGAGGAGAATTAGACTGGGCTGGTGCCAATATGGAAAGCTGAGCAACATCATGAGAGGCGAAATTCCATTGAGCCTAAAAAGAAAGGTTTTCAATCAATGCGTGTTACCAACCATGACTTATGGAGCTGAGACCTGGGCATTGTCAAATAAGATGGAAAAGAAAATAGCAGCAGCACAACACAACATGGAAAGAAATATGCTTGGAATCACATATAAAGACAGAAAAACAAATGTATGGGTGAGGAAACAAACTCAAGTCCAAGACATTATGAGAACCATCAAACTCAATAAATGGAAGTGGGCTGGACATATCAGCAGGATAACAGACAACAGATGGACTTCGGTGATGACATCATGGAGACCTATGGATGGGACCAGAAATAGAGGAAGACAAAGGGTGAGATGGCGGGATGAAATTGATGATTATTGGGGAACAGTGCAGTGGATGGGAACAGCTAGAAATCGACAATTATGGCAGAAACATGCTGAGGCTTTCGTCCAGCAGTGGACCGATAACGGCTGAAGATGATGATGTTATTTTGGTTTTTGTCCTCCGTCATTTGTTTGTGGATAAAGCATCTTAATTTCTTTAAATTGTTTCAACAAGTTTTAAGTCATGTCATGAGTCCTACAAAAATAGAATGCGCCTTTAGAAATTCGTCTTTATAGTGGCACCCCACTTTCGAAAACCTGGCTACACCACTGGCAAGGGGCTTTGTGGTAGTGTTGGTTCATTCAGTGCACAATAATTGATTGAAAACTAAAACAAACACCTATTGATGTTTTTTCAAATATCAAATTATTCTAACAATTTTACAAATACCTTTTTTGTCAACTCTTAGGTAAAGCAGAAAGATTTTAGAAAAAGAAGAAAGCGTGTGTATTTCTAAACATTGCTTCATATTGAAATACCAGAGATGAATTGAGTTAATAATTCACGTTAGCTACGCTTGTTCGTATGTTTTGATCTAATTTTGTGCACGTTTATGTAACATTTAAAAGCAGTTGCACCTGTCTTAAAGCTCAACAAATTTATCACTCAATGTTATGCTCAAAGGAATGATAAGTGTAATAAATGGCATCAACAGTAAACGTGGACACACAATATATCCATCAATTCACATAATTCATTAGTTGTGTATACCCTGAGTGTCTTGGCTATTATCCTGCAATATATTAAAAGTATGGAATAAATTTGTTTTCTGCGAAGTTTGTTTTAAAGTTTTAAAACGTACGAGGCTGCAAAGATAAGGAATATTAATTTGAAATATCATTATACCCCCCCCCCCACACACACACACACAAAGAAAACAAACTAACCAACCAACCAACAAACAGCAACAGCAAACAATATTGAGAGTAGTTTATATATTTTTTTAGCTGGAAAGAATATTTTGGAACATATCCTTCCAAAGAGTTGCGTTTATGTAATTGCCTTACCAGTAAATTTTTAACAGAAAAAAGATAGTATTGTAAGATGAGAAAGGTCAGTGACACGCAACCCTTACCAACACATCCCTAAGCCATTACGTTATTATTGATGTGTGCCCTCTTACTATTATTGTTTATTCACTGCAAAAGTGTTATCCTTCGTGTATTTAATTAAATCATAACTTCTCCCATACTCAGAGGGGCACTCGAATTAAAAAAAATAACGGTAATTTTGTGTAGGATATCAGTCAAAAAGGGGGTCATTTAGTGTGACATTAGAAACAAAATCGTCTTTAAGTATTAAGATGAGTGATTGGTTATGCAGTTTACACTGAAATCCACGGCTCCCAGCAGTATTTTTGAACTGCCAAGCTTTCGTCAGGAGTAGCTCTGACTTCTTCAGGACAAATATTATTATAAAGACATGTGGGCCGTCACTTCCCACTGATGACTCGCATGTGCCATTCACTGTTTTTAAAATTTTAGTTAAAACGCATTTGTCTTGCCAAAATTTTACATAGTGAGCAGGTTTCATTTGTTTTAGGTTGAGGGTGACTGGTCCCATTTTTGTGCTGTCTGTATGTGTCCACTCTTGGGGTATCCACTCCGAGGGGAGACTGTCGGTTTTCCACCGCCGGTTGACATGTTTTTGTTTTTTGTTTTCTGTGTGCTTATGTTTTCCATTCTCTCCTTCCATTATTATTTTTTAGGACCCCAATGGAAATAAGCTTTTTTGATAAAGGCTTTTTGGGCTATCCTTGGTACTTGTATAATTACTTGTTTTCATATGTGCAATATATGTCTTTATTATGTTTTTAAATCAATTTTAGTGTTGTAAAAATGTATATTATGAGTACCTGAATAAATCAAATCAAATCAAATCAAATCAAAAATCCACTTTCCCAGATTAGCATATCACTGTCAGCGGCCCGCTCAAAAGTTGATTAGTTTATTTTCTACATTTGAATTGATAACGCATGAACTTAACTGTTCATACGCTATTAACTTATTGATTTGATGCGAATATGATGCAAATTGATGAGTATAGTGATGTCTTGTAAGGTATTTGATTTTTTTGTGATCTTGGTATCATTAGATAGGGGAGGACCATACCTATCTATAGCAAAACCAAGTTCATAAGAGGTTCCGTTCCAAAAAATTAGGGGGAACCCCCCCCTCCCCCCTCTTAGGAAGACGTGTTACAAAAAATAGCCTGGGTAGACGAGGGTTAATAGCAAGGGAAATAGGGGACTAAATTACTTGCTAGACATTGTTTGACGAGGCCAATACATATACCACAGGTGTTCTTGTAATCACCCTAGAGCTCTGTTTACCTTCCTTTAGGGTGTATTGGATTTCTCTACTTTCTTAATTCAAGTCAATTATGAAGATGAGAATCGAGGCAATAGTATTTCCTGTATTATATGCGCTGGCATAGCTTTCATCTCCAGGGCTCAACCGGAAGTATAGCATTTTTGGATGTTTAATGAAAGCCCATATTTTCTGATATTTCAAGGTCAATTAGTTAAAAGTATAATACACTTCTTAAAATAGGAATCTATCAGCTGTAAATGAACAAATGACATACAATGTAATTGTATATAATCGTAATTTAACTTATTTCTATTATTGCTTTTTATTATTTTGCTGCAATCCCATTGCACTATTGCAAATTTGCAATATGTTAAAAATGTTAGATATAAATATACTGGTACTCGAAATATTCATTTAATGATAGAATTATAATTTTAGAAGTCTAACTTAAATCTTCGATGATATTGAAAAATTCAAAAGCAATTATATTACGCCTTTATTTGATAAGAAAATGAAAACCTTTCAACGGAGCTGTTGGTGTAAAAATATTGAATATTATTATAGAGCTTTACCAGAAATGAAAATGTAAGGGGAATACCTTATGACCTGGAGCATTTCATATATCACTTTACGTAAAGGAGATCGTAAAAACGAATCAAGCTGAAATCGAATTTTATCACATAACTGATCATATCCAATAATCTTCTGGTGTAGATGAAATAAAAATTCAAAAAATAGAAAGAAAAAAAAAAGGTTATTCTTGTGATCAGAAACTTGTTTATCGCTATGTGCATCTCCTTTCTTTGTTAAGTTTTTATACTGACAGAGCACAAATTCGATATCATTGGTATTTTAGCAGTATTAATAATAATATAATTTAATAGTCACTTTATTGTTGTCGATATGAACATTATAATGGTTGATAACCACCCCGTTAATGCACTCTGAACAACTTCATAAATCGGTAGAAAATCAAATTGATAGTGTTTTAAAATACAAAAAGTACAAAATAGTGAAAACGCATTGACTCTTTTCAATGCATGCAATGATGATGGTGCCTAAGTGATCAAATAATTCAAGAAATGTAAATGTAAATGCACGTGCCTTTGATTCAAGGCAATCTATTTCCACAAATATTATGAAATCCTAGGCATGAAAAAGTGTCCTTCTTATATTTTAACTGACAACTACGTTGAAATATTGATCCCAATGGTATACAGACAAAATTGACGGAGCTTTTGTAAAAACGTTAGAGATGTCACCCGTTTATGCGTGTCATATTTGAATACTTTTACAAGTCACGATTGTAACATTACTTTTCCTTCAATGTCAGAGAAATTCTAAGAAACAATACAGATATTTACCACAACAAATATTTGTTTTATAAGAGATAAAACAAACCCACACACCCCTCCCAACACACACAATCATCAAATCAAAACACAACCAAACAAATCACGTATATGAAGATGTTTTTATTCTTAAGAAAATTATAAATCAGAAAATATATCTTTTTGATTTAAAACGTGATATGACTTGCATTCATTTACCCTATTGTAATGTCTATGTAAACACAAGAAAGTAATTAGATATTACAAGTAATATAAGACTTTGTTACTTGTAAGCTCTTATAGATCTTGTTCCTCAGACTAAAACCAATCTTTTATAAAAATGATAAACAGGGAATATTGTCAAACGTGTCGGGATATAATAATTAGAAATAACCTTTAATGCTTCTGACATGACATGTAAAAGTTTACATGAACTGCAAATAAAGGTAATGTAAGTTACCAACATCAGCTTCGCGAATACATGATATGTTTAAAACGTAATATACATATCAAATGTAGCATCTTCGATTGAAGCTAGATTGTATATACAGATCGGTTTTAATTTTTAATTACTGTTTATGCATGTAAATGTTGCACATTTTATTACATAGTCAAGGCACCACATGATACCACTATTAATACTTCTTTACAGTAGTTTCTGATTATGTTGTATCAATATTTTGATAGTGATATGTATAATAACATGACAAGCTTGACAAAAATATCTAGATGTTATTTGCTCTGGGAAAATTAAAGTATTCATCGACTCGTACTCCGGCAACAGAATGGTAATTTGACTGAGAATTCGGCTATCGAGCCAGTCAAGCGCCATTCTTTGCTTACGAACAATTTGGCGGACAAATGTAAGATACGTATGTATAATTGTGCTGTACTTAAGTAATAGTAGCGCGCGACAGAACGCAGAGGGGGTCACGTCACTACGCACTCGCACAGCGTCGATCTAGGTATACCGCCCGAGTGGCGTAATCCCCTACTTAGCCAATTTTTTCAAAGGGTGCAAATAGATCTGTTTCCTATCTGTGCTTTCTTTAATCTATGCATCGACTTTACTCTTATTCTAGCCACTTCACGTATTTATAAGTAAATATTACAGCAAGAAATGGAAACAATATAAACAAGATCTGGTCTTTTTTTTATGATTGGCATCCTTGTTATACGGTATTTAAAACAAATAAAACTGGAAAAAACATAAAAATCTGATAAATTTTATGTAAATAATTCAGGTATTCAAATAGCTATTTAATTAGCTAATTAGGTATTCAAATACGCTATAGAGTTGTTAATCGCAAACCAACAACGAATCATGCATGCATTTGCGTATTTGTATCGCACGAGGATGGCTTCAACCGACGGAGCGTGATTAAAATACGCCTTTATGAAGGAAAATCTTCCTTGAAACTTTTGTATTTAGAATTGAATTAAATTGTAAATGTTTTCAATTAATGTATCTTCATAAAACTTTTAGAACAATCTACGCAGAAGTTTTCTCGCATTATAAAAGCCCTGCACGTACTTGAAGCTCTCGACGCGTGATGGACAGTGTACCGATTTAAGTGACAGCGTAAACAGTGACACACTTTCATGAACACTATTCCATGCGTGCCGAACTAATTTGAATATCAACTCTTGGTACACCACAAATCAACTACAGTGCGCTGTTAAGGAGATACAGTGAGTTGTTAAATACCAATTAATTAAATAATTGATTTATTAGCCTTAGGTGAAATAAAATAAATAAATAAAATAAAAATAAAATAAATAAATAAATAAATAATCAAGTGTATTTTCATCATCGTGTTGCACTCCATTTGCCAGCTAGGTCGTGATAAATTATTACCTTTGCACGCCCTCTATAAAAATCACAAAGTAAGGGTAAGGAGTCAGGAATCAAAATCCTTACTTTGTGTAAAAAAATTCAAATATGGATTGAAGTGTCCTGATTGGTTGTTTTTGATTGTTGAGTATTCACGCCCGCTATAAAAATCACAAAGTAAGGGTGTAATTGCCCATACTTTGCTTGGTTTTACCCCCCCCCCCCTCCCCCGTCAGTCTTTGCGTGTGCAATGAATTGTGGGAAACTCTTAGATGGCAAGATGGCTGCGCCCATGTCGACTTTTGACAACGTTTTTACGAGAAACTCAACATTTTAAACATTGAAATTCACAAGAACCAAGCACTCTATAAGAGAGGTGGTATTATGTAGTTGTGTAGAAATATATAAAGATGTTAAAAGGTTAAATCAAAGGGTAAGGAATAAGGATCCAATGTCATTACTTTTTGAAAGAAAAAATATCAAATATGGACTGAAGTGTCCTGATTGGCTGTTTTCGATTGTTGAGTGTTCACGCCCTCTATATAAAAATCACAAGGTAAGCAGGCGGTGGCGGACACGATAAATAGCATCCACTAGATTTAGGGACGGGGGATTTCTAAAACGTAAATTTAGGGTACGATTTACGTGTATTTCTATTGGGTCACGTGACTCACGTATTGAAGAAAACAATTCCAAAGATCATATTTTTACCTTTCCTCAAAAAACTACAAAAGTGTTCTTATCGTAATAAGCATAATTATGTTATCCTAAATCCGCTGGGGTTCACGCGTGAACCCCACTTTTTATGTATGTTATCATATTTTTTTAATTTTAGCGGCAATCCTACATCATCCCGGAAGTTGTATTTTCCCACGATGTTTCTTATAGAGGCGGTATAGGACATGAGTCACATCGACGCAGCAGGAGATCGTATACGATAAGAACGGCAACCATGCAATAGTTGCCACGACCACCCTCCTCTGAAGGTAAGGGTAATGAGTAATATCCAAAATCTCATTTCTGTATTTAACATGGTATTGAATAATTCAAAAGCAATTACATTATGTCTTTATTTGTTTAATTCAAAACAACTATGATATATAAATGCCAAAGAATGGACTTGTAATAAGTGTACGGAAACTATGCCTGTTCCTTCTGACTTAGAAAATGATCTGCAAAAATTAGATGAACACATTAAGATTAATTTTGACAATGTAGACTTCAAAAAATATGACAATATGATCTTTAATCCATTAACGTTTGACTGTGAACTGTCTAATAAGGGATATGATGTTGTACCAACCAACAATTCTCATGACTGTTTATATATGACTCCTGAACAGTTTGGTAATAATATAAATTCACATAGCATGCATAGTGGAAAATTAAACGTTATGAATTTAAATATTAGGAGTATTTCAAAAAAATTAGATTCCTTCAAAGAATGCCTTAAATCAACT
Source organism: Ophiothrix spiculata (assembly GCA_000969725.1). Lineage (NCBI taxonomy): Eukaryota > Metazoa > Echinodermata > Ophiuroidea > Amphilepidida > Ophiotrichidae > Ophiothrix > Ophiothrix spiculata. The sequence continues at coordinate 101,349 of JXSR01S032557.1, read as the reverse complement.
AATACCGAATTCGAAGTCATTGGTCTTGGTGAAAGTCATTTGAAAGATAAACCTAGTGATATGTATAATTTAAATGGTTACAGCATTGAGTACACAAACAGAGTCGGGAAAGAAAAGGGTGGTGTATGTTTATACATATCTGACAAAATCAAGTACAAAGTACGAAATGACTTATATCTCGCAAATAATAGTTTCGAATCATGTTTTATTGAATTTCCGGGGAAATATAAAAATATTGTAGTTGGAGCTATAAACCGGTATCATACTCCGATAGAAAACTTTATTAAACACGTTGAACCAATTTACAAACAACTTGCTACAGAAAAGAAACAATTCTATATTATGGAATATTTTAATATCGATTTGCTGAAAGCAGATATCGACAAACATATTCATGATTATATTGACTTCATATACTCCCATTCTATTTTACCTACAGTCTACAAACTTACCAGCATAACTGCTACTTCAGCCACATGTATTGATAATACACTTACTAATAACTATATTTGTCCAATCCACAATATTAGTTACAGATGTTAGTGACCATTGTATTACTACATTATCAGCTAATGAAGATCTGAATTTCAAAAACCATAGTGACAAAAAGTTTGTATACAGAAGGAAACATTGTGAAACTAATGTGAATAGGTTAAAACAAAGTTTAGCAAATACAAATTGGACTGAAATTCTAGATAACAACGACGTTAATCATGATTATAATAAATTCATTGACACGTTTACGAAAGCGTATGATGATTGTATACCTTTGATAAAATGTACTATTAAGCGTAAAAAGGACCCATTATCTCCCTGGATAACGAAGAGATTGCTAAAGAGTATTAACAGGAAAACTAGGTTATACAAACTTTATATGAACAAACCAACTGAAAGTAACTTGAAACAATTCAAGACATACAAAAATAAATTGAACATGCTTATTAGGAAGTCAAAACGCTCGTATCATTTCAACAAATATGTGGATTCGAAGAGTAATATGAGAGAAACATGGAAGGAAATAAATTGCATTATTAGTAAGGGTAAAAAACAAGCAACACATTGCAATTTCAAAGATGAAAAGGGAAATACCTTCACTAATCCTCAAAGTATTTCAAACAAATTTAATGAATTCTTTGTCAATGTAGGCCCCAACCTTACATCAACAATTAACAATACAGGAAAACAATATTATGACTATCTTCAAAATATAAGTCCTAAATGTATGTACATGAAACCAATCGTTGAAACGGACATTATAAACATTATTAACAAATTCAATTTAAGCAGGAGTGCATGACATGATAGAATTGGAAACTATATCATTAAAAATGTAAGCAATGAAATTGTGACCCCGCTTACAAACATATTTAATTTATCATTGTCAACTGGTATCGTTCAAGACAGATTAAAAATCGCAAAAGTTGTTCCAATTGACAAGAAAGCTGACGAAGATATATTTTCCAATTATCGTCCTGTTTCTCTTTTACCATGTTTTTCGAAAATTCTCGAAAGGATTGTATTCAACAGATGTGTCGATTTTATTGATAGCCACGGAATCCTTAATGACAAATAATTTGGTTCTCGACCAAAACATTCTACATACATGGCTATAGCCCAGCTTGTTGACAAAATTAACAATGCTGTTGAAAATATTTAGAGCACAATTGGAATTTTTCTAGATTTGTCAAAAGCCTTTGATACTATTAACCATGAAATACTTCTTCATAAACTAAATCATTATGGGTACCGTTGCATTGTGCTAGAACGGTTCAAAAGCTATTTGCAAAATCGTAAGCAATGTGTTTCGTATGATAATCATGATTCAGAATGTCATAGTATTTTATGTGATGTTCCTCAAGGATCTGTACTGGGACCACTTCTCTTTATTTTATATGTAAATGATATCACGAATACATCAAACATTCTTGATTTCATTCTCTTTGCTGATGATACTACCATTCTTTACTCGCATAGAAATATTGAAAATGAAACTGTATTAATAAAAAATGAACTGAATAAAGTGAGCAACTGGTTCAAAGCCAACACACTATCAGTTAATGCAAGCAAA
>JXSR01S032557.1:0-10315 GCA_000969725.1 Ophiothrix spiculata | reverse complement strand
AAGACGAGGGTTAATTGTGGTTTACTATCTAGTCCATCATGTAAAGAACGGATCATTTGGTGGGTCGTACCATTTATGTCTTCTGCTTTAAGAATTTTACAGAATTGCTTCCACACAACATACGATAACGATACTTCGAAGTAGGATATTTTGTCCCTCTTTTTAGCAAGAAGCTACTCGTTGTTTAAAATCCTCCTAAAACATAATCTATAAACCACATATCGTCGTATAATAAAGTCGTATCTGCAATGGCTGCCATATGTTATATTTATTTTACATTTGTCACAAGAATGCCAAAAATCCCATAAAATGTCCCTGTCTCATTCCAGAGGTTCTTCGGGTGACTGTGTCACCTGGAGACACATTTAAAGAACCACTGACCCATGACTGGATATTATCCAGTGTGTAATCCAAATTTATGAAAAATGGCAGCTATTACAGATACGTCTTTCTTGCCATCATATGACGATATGATCTTTTATACAACACGGGACGGATATGCGTCGAACTTCTTCCTTCGTCTTATTACACCAATGTGGCCATCGGTAGATTCCCGGTTGAGACCAAGGTTGCATGTGAATTTGATTGTTGATCCGTACTCGTCCTTGCAAGTTTTCAACGAGCACCTCGGTTTCCTCCTGCATCTAAAATTGAAAGTTCTTTCCAATATTCTGTCTTTTGCACATTGGCCACTACTGTGCAAAAGACAGGATATCACTTTTGGGGTCGAAGATGATGCTATTTCTTTAAGCAATAAAAACAATTTTGTCTATCGACTTTGATTTCCAAAGTTATCACATGAAAGTTCAGGAAATGCTCTTTCAAACCGATTTTGTATAAATAATTATTATATCAACAGTACAATCTCCATCCAAGGTTTTTGCTATAAAAGTACGACTTGGAACTATCAAGTTTGTTTATTTTTTTGTAAAATATCCAACACTTTACAGAGTTCAACATTAATATAATCCGTAAGAACAAACTTTGATTGATAATAGCCGTCCATTTCCAGCGATGGACACCCTCCAGGATTGCATAAAATTAACAAAATAATAACCATGAAATTAGCCTTCGATTAACACAATTTACGTCCATTTTTACTTGTCTTTCAGAGACAAACGCTCAATTTCCACTGCGCGATGTTCTGAAAGCTCGCGTAAAAAAAGCGCAAAGCGGGAGAGTTTACGCAAGCACGATTCCGCGCAAAATTAAAAATAGGCTGATGGGGTAGAAATAGCGACAACTTATTGAAAGATTAAACACATATTCGGAAACTCCTTTCTTGTAAATTATCCAACGTGATTTTCGAAAAACTAATGCGAGCAGGTTGTAGATCAGCAATAGATCTGTTTATTTCCAGAAGTTTAGAGATGGACACTTTGTAATTTTGAAAATATAGACGTAACGCAGTTCGATTGGATCAGTTTTGTACGTAATTCTGTAGAGCTTTTTTGCCGGAAATTTTGACAAAACTGTCATGATCAAATATGAAAAAACTGCAATCTCGATGATTTAAAAAGGTATATAATTTGAAATCTTCGAAACATACTGTTTGTTTTCAAGAACGCAAATTCGAAAACGATATTTTTGAAGAAAATAATTTACTCTTTTGGGGTTATTTTTGCCTGCCAAATCTGCTGCGTAAGGCTACGCGGAACATAGCGTTTTGTTTAAAAAATGATGCAAAAGGACGCTTGGTGTCCTACTAATATAATAAAGTCATCATGTACTTTTGGTAAAATGCTCTATAACCAACTACATTTTCTTGTAATTGAATGTGACTTGACTTCGTCTTGCCCGTATACCAGGGTGTCCAAAAATTAACTACACATTTTTAATTGCTTATTACTTTAAAACCAGGATTCGCATTGCAACTATAGACATATGTAATGATAGAGGAAACTTGTAGAATTGATTTGGTACCAAACATGATATAATTGCGATTTTTGAAAATCATGTTCAACGTAAATTACGTCAAACATAAAAAGCCTACTTTCATACTGAGAAGAAAAACAAATGTGCGAGTCACATGTAGGGGAGGGATCAATGTTTGAAGACAGGATAATCATTCATGATCATTTAAATTACCAATTAAGCGAAACAACTTTTACAATGTTAATACAAAATTAATATTCTTGAGTTATTATACGGTATTATGCAAAAATACTTACAAGTAGGTGTAAAACATCATAAACACTTGATAATTCTCAGAGAAAGGCTCTTAATATGAGATGGAGCGTAAAGAGGAGATCGTTTAACGTCAATGTAATTAAGCTGTTTCTAGAAAGATAAACAACAAAAAGGTTAACAATTTCCACTGCTTAGGAATCAAGATACAGTACTTGAGTTTCCATGATGCAATATATAAGGGTCATTCAAAATGTTATCCCTGTTGTATCATAACTTTTGTTTTGATAAAGGTACCTACTTGAAAATTGGTCAAAATATAGTTAAAAATGTCATCTATACTTGGTGCAACAATCATATCAATATCTTTTTCATTTTTGTTGTAGGTGAACTTAAAACCACAGTAAGTTTCGGTACACCGGAAACGGTCAAAATATGTTCAACATTATTAGACGTGACTCATGTCCAATGAATTGAAAAGGCCATAATTTAGCCATGTTTAGTAATGGTATACAGTGAAAAGTTTTATAAAACATAAGTATAAACATACAGTTAAACGGCATGATTAAAAAAGCTGACCCAAGCTGAAAATAATGGTCATTCACAAACATAACAACAAAAAACGAAAAATATAGTCCCTGCAGCAATAATATTAAAATCACCAAAGACACAGTTTACGAAGAAATAATTGACCTTAATAAAACAATATGTAAAATGTGGCATTATGAAGCTTCATTTTTAAAATAATTACATGATAGATACTAAGGGAAACCAAATTCAATCTTTGTGACTGAAAGATGTAATGTAGTAGCTTTAACTGTTGTTTTTTACATAAAAACGCACTTGATATTCGTATCCTGAGAGGGTACAAGACATTCTTTCAAATATTGGGATCTGTGTAGTTTCTATCTGTTACAAGTTTACTTTATCAGTGAAAATGACTTGTTGGAGTGTTAGGTACACTTAAGTTTAAAATGTGTTCCGTATCTTACATAAATTTTGGGTATACAGATGGTCGTTAATACATAAGCTGCACACATAATTTCAGGTGTAATGTTATTAGATATTTCACTGTTTCCGGTGTATCGAAATTTACTGTGGTTTTCAAGTCACCTACACAAATCTACATAAGATAATTGATATAATTGTTGCCCCATGCCACAGGTGACATTCTTAGCTATATTTGTATCAATTTTCAAGTAGCTACCTTTAATAGAACAGAAGTTATGATACAACAGGTAGAACTTTTTAAATGATCATCGTAGATATTTATCACAGAAAGTAAAAGCTCATTAGTTAGAAAAAAATAATGGTTTGCATATTTGTGACCGTCCAGCCCCAAACAGCAGTGAATGCCAGCTCTTGTCGTTTTCACTTTTTTAATTATTTGCAAAGACCATGCTTTAAGAATTAAAATGACACCTTAATAAACTTCACACGATTTCCAGAAGTCAAGTTATGGTCCGTCAAAGGTTGTCAGGGAGTAAAACGTATAACTGAGATAAACGCATTCAAAGATTAGTAAGCCCTATATTTTCTGTTGATCGTCTTAAGAAGATGCCAATTTATTATACATTTCCTATTATTTTCTTGAAATGAAACTTTGCTGGTATTTTGAAGTAAGAACTAGGATTGTGAATCTGTCAAAAAATCAATTTCGGGAAATAATGACCTTGACATGTATTTTCACCTGTAGCGCAAAATGAAGTTTCTGGCATTTACTGCTCATACGGTCTGGACGGTCACATTTGATGTCTTTGATATTTGAAGACGTGTTTAAGTTAATGTTATTGAACGATAAATCAAATACGACGATTAAATAATGCCACTCTACTCATTATTAAACAGTTCAATATGTTATAGATTATGTTAAGGCTGGGGTAGACCTTCAACTAGCATAAACAGTTGTTGTACTCTAACTCTCAAATTAATTGCATAAAGCATAAAAAAGTATACATATTTAGAAGTGGATTTTTACCCTGGACGTATTGGTGATATCGGTTTTTGTGCAAAAATGTCGATTTTGGTTTTTTAAAAAATGCCAACAAGCGTATTTATTTACCCAAAATTTCTGGAAAGCCTAACTAAAATTTGCATTCTTGAAATCTTGAAATTTTTCGCTTTTTGGAATTTAGAAATAAATGTTTACGGAGGGTTTTCTCAAATTTTTGATTTTTATCTTATTGTTTTGAAAAATTGCCAAAAATATGCCAAAAATTGTCATTTTGGTGGCAGCGGTGGGATTTTTTTACATTTGTTGACCTATTTTTGACATTAAAAAAACCCGGTATAATAATTGCTTCAGATATATCTATCTTCGCGATATGATTTTTTTATCGAATTGTAATTTTCTTGTGATATTGAAATAAAGAAATAAGAATCTGAAATGTTAACGTACTTTGCTGAATGGGAGCATTTATTTTTGATTTGTCAAAATATGATCAAACCCCCAAGGTATTAAACAGACCCAAAATAAATGTACAATCAGTATTTAATTTTATTAAAGGTAATTTCAATTGCAATTTTCCCGAGAGGCAAACACTGTGCTTTACCCTGCAATCTTGTTGTTTTTGTTTTACGTTGAATGATTAGAAGCGTGTGATTACAAGTATATGTTGATAGGGAAAAGCATAGAATATTGTTGTTATGTATATTGTAAGGAAATTCAAAAAGTAAGACCTTGATTCTTTAGACCCATCAAAATTATGCATCGGGGATGCATAATTCGGGGATAGACCCGGAGCAATTTATACATAAGGAACTGTATAATCAATGATTTGATATCCGCAATTATAGTTATTAAGACGCAAGTAGGTTTTCTTAGAATACAGTATGTCTAAATGTAAAGCACTCAAACGTGTTCGATAAATTAGATCGTGTATCCCAAGGGCGAGGGAATTTACAATCAATGTTGTTGTTTTTTTCTTTTGGCCAGTCACTATTCGGAGGACTAGAAAATGGTTTGTAGTAAACCTTATACAATGATAATATTATTTCGACCAGCCAATCTGACAAAGTAGTTCCTTTAGCAAATGCATTGTGTTTATAAAGTTCATTTTGTTTTTCATTTATACTCAAGTTAATTTTAGTGGTCGTACAGTAACGAAATCATAAAAAACGCTACAAATTGAATTCATGCAATACATTAGCCCTGTTTACAGTGCCTTGTCCAACATCCACTTAGTGTCCAACATCCTTTAAACACATTTGATAACAGGCAGCGCGCTGGGTCCGTGGGAGGGGCGATCAGGGGAACGATACCAGTGTCTAGTCCGAAAAATGGCTCAGATAGAACGTCCAAAAGGCAACAAAGTAAACAAAACATGCAAAAGACGCATGGTAAACGTTTATTTTACAACTTACACGCTGCAGAAAACATATCAAACATATCCACATATTCAATGTTCCTTTAATATAAGTAAAATATTTAACGACAAAGGTTAAACTTCGTTCTCGCTAATAAGCAATTTTAATGTAACTCAAATCGTTAATCGTTTTTAAATGTTAAAATGAATTTTTAATGTGATCAAAATGAGCTATTATTAGTTGCACCCTCAATGAAATATTTACATGCGACACGCTTTAAATTCTTACAAACAATTAGATATCGGTAGCGTATTAAAATACAAAGTCCTGAAACTGGATACCACTCGCCATTAGTACTGTTAGTTACTAAACAATATTTACCTAGGATTTCTTTCCTTACTAATGGTTATCACTGTAAGTCCAGCTCCATGTCAATTTGAGTTCGGATTCGCTGGAAGTGAACTAGGTGGGGTATAATTATCCGAAAAATGTGAAAATATCGTTTTAGGGGATGTTTTCATATTATATCATACCGATAACGAAAATGGAAGCAACGTATTCTATCGAAGTGATACATGAGAAACTAATTTAAAGTAATCACTAACCATCTGGTGAAATCTTCTATGGAGCATGATTAGATAATATAAACATTGACAATAAATTAAAATACGCTCTTTCAGTAACACCTCTATTTTGTTGTTTTAATATTGTTATGTTAAAATATTAAATAAACACAGCAGGCAAACTTAGTAGTAACTTAAAAAAACAAAAATGAGAAATTTAAAATTCTAATCAATTAATTAGAAAACGAAAAAGAGTAAAGAAAGAGAAAGGTGTATTTAATTTCCCCCATGTGTGATTAATTAGCTATGAAAAAATGAGAATTATAATGTTATAAAACCTAGTAATAATCTCATCATATTAGTGTGAGAACAATAGTATTGCAGAAACAAATCAAATAAGATATGTTTCCATATCGCATCCAAAATCCGAAAGAACAAAGTTGCGTCTCTATTTACACAAATTACATCTTAAAATATTATTGGAAACTTTGGTCGGGAATAACATTGTAAGGGTGTCCTTATGGATACCATATGTACAGTAACAGGATACCTAAAAACCTTATACTCTAAGTCTTAAACATCATTGTTTAGCGTTACTTTAATAAATGTTAAAATACAATAACCTGTGTTGAATTGTATCTGAAATCAGGTATCATTGGTTGCAAGGTTAAAGTTTCGTTAAAAAAACCGCGACACAAACACTTGGGTGTTAAGCACCAAAATACACACAAAATCAGCATTGAGCAATCTTTTTTCTTTACATAGGTCTGGTAGTACTGAAAGGTAATTTCAGATGCAATTTCCCAAGAGACACATTGTGCTGTTTCTTTGCAATCGTTGTTATTTGTTTTAAATCCATCATTTAGATTAGAAACTTGTGATTAAAATATATATGTAAACAGAAAAATCCAAAGTATTGGTGTTCTCTAAATTGTAAGGGTATACTTATTCCTGTAATTTATCAAATTTTTACATTATCGGATTTACCTGGAACAATCGATGTTGTCGATACAAGCAGATTTTGTCAGGTATGTCTAAAATAAAAACACTCAACCTCTTTCAACAAATTAGGTCATGTATCCGATGGAGAGGGGAATTAACAATCAATTGCTTTTGCTTTTGGTAAACCAGTAATCGAGAGTTTAATTGTATAGATTGTTCAAAATGTAATATTAGTTTGACCAGCGTGTATCTAAGCTAGGCATTTCCGGTTAAAAACAATGTATCAAGAAGAAGATTCATTTGTAAAACATTGCTTTTACTTCATAGATTCCTAATAAAGTAGCACTTAGGTAACTCCAATCGTTAATTTTTACATTATGTACTGGGTTTGATTTTTCGCTTTACCTTTTCAGATTATTCGAGTCACTACCTTTTGAAAATAACGTATCATATCATATCGTATATCAACAAATTTTGCTGCATTGTTATTTATAATTTATTATTATCAGCATTTTAAACCTGTTTCTCGAGGAGGCTCAACATCATCTTTAAAGAAAATTGGCAGAGTGTTGTCGATTAAATCATCCAAATACCTGCAAGTCACATATCAAGAAGAGGTAAATAACCCTGTTTTTTAATTACGCACTATTTTAAACATCCATTTTATTTACGTCATAAATTTTCTCAAAACTGGCTTGGTCATTGTCCTTGGTAAATTCCCTCTATGATATTATTATTGAAATAAACATGTCTTAAATCGTGTTTTAGTGTTAAGCTCATCTCTGTCAATTTGATTGCGTAGATATTATTAGATTCACCAGCGAAATAAAAGCAAACAAACAAACGTTCACATAATCTGCTTTGCAGTCTAAGTAATCTCTCCAAAAAGAACTCCATGGTTGATGATATGCAATTTTATATATTGTTTGGCTTGAGGCACATGTGTACCAAACACTTTGACACTGCAATTAACCACTTGTGCCAACACACTTGTGTATGTAATTCGTGTCAAAATGAATTGACGCTAAAGTGATCAGTGAAGGTTTTGCGATGGAGTAATTTGTTTGATTTACCTTTCGTATAATATTGTTATCATAACATTCGACTGACAAGTAAATTATTTTGTTTTCGTCCTCAGTTAAGATTAGGATGGTAAATGAAATAATTGACGAGAAACATTTTCAATGTTAATTTTAATTAACAAACCTTATATGGGATTGGGAACTATGACAGTAAATTAATAAGGCGTCCGTGCGTTATAAGCGATATTTATAGACACAACTCAATACTGAATTTTCCGATACATAACTTTTATATGCTCCGTCCAACTCACTAATATATCAGTTGAATGTTTTGTAATGCAAGCAATATAATTTGTTGATAATTTTGTTAACAAATTGGTCATGCTTTTTAATGTGGGCACCCATAAAAGGTGGGTTTGTTACATGGAGAGTGATTTATGCATCAATGTTTGTCATATCTTTACAACAATCAAATGAAATGTCATAATTTTGGTATGATTTTAAAGCCAACTTATTTGACTTTCAAGAAATAAAGAATTTAACCCAAATGAAGTGATTAATTAAGCTCAATGGCCCATTTCAGCTACTTAACCAGGGGTGGAGGCGGGTGTGGATGAGGCGGGTGCGGATGAGGCATCATGAAAATTGAGCATCAATTGTTCTGTCATATCTTCTTAAAAATCCATTGAAATGTCATAAATCTGATATGATTTTAAGGCTAGTTATTGTTTATCAAAAACAAGTTGGAATTAACCCGAATAAAGTTGATAATTAACGTTAATAACAAGTTAAAGTCAATAAGCTAATTTAGCCAGAGATGAAAACAGGCATAAATGTGGTTGGTGTGGATGAGATATGTACATTGTGCATCAAATTTTGTCACAACTTTTCAATAATTGTATGAAATGTCATAATTTTGGTATGATTTTGAAGATAATGTATTAGATAATAGGTCATGAATTGGTCATGCACATATGGGGGAGATGTAACATAAAAACTCATTCTTCGTAGTTTAATGTAATTTTATTCAAGAAGTTTAATACCTACTGCAACAAATTTGGTATTGTTATCTGGGAAATCTAATTGGCTTTCAAATACAAAAATTTTCAAGACAATTGAACAAATATTATGAGATCTATGGCTCAAAATGTGAGCCAAGTCAACGTGGGAGGTGGTGGAGGAAAAGCCGGTGGAGGAAAAGCCCATTGACTTGTACACAACATTAAGAAAAATTACCAATCTTTCGAGAGTCGACACGCCAAAAGTTGAAATCCTACAAGAATCATTTTTCTCATACGTTTTAATGTAAGACAATATGCCTATCCATGCCCAAAAATTAATGGTAGGTGATGTATTAATTATAGTTTGGTGAGGATAAACTTTGTCATTTTCAGGGTATTTCCACTACTAGTTTCAACAATGTTCAAATGTCAAAATTTTCATGTCAAATTTCGTACGCTGTGAAAACGTGGATGAATGACTTGTTGTAAATGCATAATACCGTAATTGCACGGATTAACAGTAACAGATAAACCAAAATCTATCGGATCAGGTTAATTATTAAGATAATGCATGTTTGATCACCCTGTATACCAAAAATGCAGCAAAATGGCAATAGTAAGCAGAAATTTGAATTTAATTTGTCTCAAGCATTGTAAACTATAATTGGTAAGACAAATAAAGAACTTACCAAATAGCCCATGGAGGCATACAATCCTTTTGATATGTATATGATTTTAACCACCATGTATATTTCACCGTATGGATATTAAGTGAAAAGTTCTATTTTCTTATTGAGAGCTGTGTTTTATCAATATAAATCTATACCTGTTTTGTTTTATGTTGATGGCTGTGTAGAATAAAAGAAGTCTATGAAGAGAGTAAAATTAACACATTTTTTAGTTACACCCTGTATATTTGTCATCACACACCCTGTATAATGTCAGTATCATTGTATATTTGGTATCCTTGTAGTATGAGCTTTTAAAAAACGTACACTTTTATGGTGTTAAAATGTCCATATTTAATCCTGTGTTGAGAAATATTCAGATTGATGATATTTTTCTCATATAGCGGTATGTTACACTTTTTCTGACCAATTCATGACTTATGATCACTAGTCTATAAAATCAATTAAAAATAATAGCCAAATAAAGGTATTAATCAACTCTAATCAACGATTACCAGGAAGAAGTTATGGATGAAGTGAGTGAGATGTAACGCAAATGGGCCCCACCTCAAAAAATATGACCAATTGCTGAATCTATTCATCTCGTTCATTGGAGTCATTAAGTATTGATAATCACCTCACGAGAGTTTGCTATCCGTAACAATTCCGTTGCGTTTTCGCGAGCA